>BQNB010055836.1:9557-25438 GCA_026074375.1 Tanacetum coccineum
TACTCTCCCAAATCATTAATCTCATTCAAACTCCAATCTTCCGACTGTATCGATTCTCCAGCACAGCCTCGTTGGGGATAAACGACCAGGGAACATTCTATACTACTTCTCGGTTTTATTGATTGTGTTTTTAGATTATACTTACTATATATTTTATATTTTATTATATATTATATATATATAAAGGTGTAGTTTAGAGCACCAATCACCAGGCGTATTTCAGACACTATAAATACAAGACTTAAAAACGAGTTTTAGTGTGCAATATCACATTCTCTGTACAATATACAACTAAAGTCGAATTTCTCAAGCCAAGAAGAGCAGCCAAGGTCGAGCACTACTCCTAATTCCATAGAAGACATCGTGTAATTCTTACTTTCTTAGTCATTCGATTTTTAATTGTTTGATCACGTTTGTAATTATGACAATGATTATGGGCTAATACCCTCGGGTATTAGCCATGTTAATGAAGATTATAATGTTTGGTTTGTTTTAATAGGGCATTGCTTAATTTATCGTTGTTGTTTAATTATGTTTATCGCCTTATACTTGTTTATGTGCTTGTACATGCGACCTATCATTCAACTGGGTCTAGGGAGACCTAACCAGTAACCTAGATGCCGGGATGGCTCTCTATGTTGTGTTATATATGTCCGGACCAATAGGATCACAAATGACACCTTATCATTACTCTTTGATTATGAGCTTAGTTGACCGGCAGGTGACACGATAATTGTTCAACCAGTATTGTTCATTTATTAATTGGTATTGATTTTGGTGGTGGACTATCGTGTATAAAACAACATCAAGCAATAAGTAGGTAAAGTCCCGATGGGCTAGGGTATTTACAGGATCACCACTGCTTTAATTCCCTATGGTAGGTTTTAATTAAACTATAGGATACTTTATGCGGATGCGTTAATCGTGATAGGATTGTTCATGTCTAGGTCTTAGGAAGAAGTACCGACTAAATCTTAAGAATGATATGCCGCCTCGAGATAAGCAGCCATTGCACTAATTAATCAAACCAGCATTTAATATGATTTAACATGGTTAATACAGTTTTCTATTATTTGGCTTGTTCCGCTCTTTTGTCTTGTGTTTATTTGCTTTAGTGTGTATTGTGCTTAGAATTGATATTTGTCACCATAAACCTGTGCCAGTCTCTCAGGCTAAAAACCCCCTTTTACCTCTAGTAAATATGTATATCATAGGTTTAACCAGTAATTAGACTAATCTAGATAGAATAAAATACTGATAGAATAATAGGTTAACTCTCACTCTTAGTGTTCGACACCCTGCTTACCGCGAAGCTACATCTTGACCGGGTACTCTGACCGTTAAAGTGTTGTCTTTAGGTTAGTCGGCTAAATATAAATGTAAAACCTGATAATTATGAATAACACCTATACAACGACACATCAATCTTCAAGGCACTAACTTCAAACACCACGTGTAGATCGTACACCTCTCCCCGGCAACAGCACCAAAAACTGCTTCGTCGTATAACGACTAGTCGAGTAATAGTATATAAGTATCCCGTATAGATATAAAATTACTTGAGGACAAGTAATAGTTAATCTTCCGAATGTCGTGTCTCAACGAGAGATGAATTTGAAATCCACGAAAGCATTTTGTTTGATGCTTGATTGACAAATATTTTGGTTTTTGATTTTTAAAACTACGAATATGATAATAATAAACTAGATTATACTAAATAACAATAGGCTAAGCAAATAAACGAAGATAAATAAATATAAAAAGATATGCTTGGTAAGCGAAATGTTTAGATCCTTAAGTGTGAGTTAAATATATAATTAAGCCCTTATCAATTAATCAATATCTTTCAAACAAATTATCTTCTCACAACGTTGGTTTTTATTGAAAACAATTTTTAATCAAGATATCGATTACTAAATTAATGCCTAATTATTCTTACGGCTTTTGCCCGCTCGAATAACCAAAACACTAATCTAAGTAATCCGAAAATCACTAATCAGTATTTCCACTTTTATAATCACACTTAATTCACTAAACAGTTTATCACTTAACAAGATATAAAATCTACTCACTAAGCATATTAATCAACAAATAAGCAAACATAATCATTTTAAGCTAAATAAATCTAAACTACTAGAATTGAAAAGAGAAAGAGGATAGAACCGAATGATGAACCGAACAGGATATAAAACCACCCGATCTAATAAACTTATTTAAAATCTAAAGCTTAAAACTTGATTAATATCTAAATAACTAATTAGCTAGTAAAGGTATTAACTTTATTCACTAATTAGCTAGATAAATACTTAAAAAGCTTAAAACTTTATCTAAGAAATAAGCTTAAAAGACCCTTAAGCTCCACGCCAAAGAGGTGGAATGAGTTTTCATCAACAATAAGGCAACAAAAGGTTAGGACAAATAAGCTATAAGCTAAAAGCTTTAATTTCAAAATATTAAGTATTTTGAAAATAAAAAAGCTAAAAAGCTAATAGGTCTAGACTAATAAGCTATTTTAAAACTTTGATAAAAACTAGATCTATATTAAAAAATGAAACTAAAATAAAGCTAATAAGCTAATAGGCTGGAGAAAAAATAAAACAACTAAAACTTTGTATCTAATTTTAGAAAACTAAGCTATTAAAACTAAAAACTAAGAAATAAGCTCTCAAAAATAAGAGTGCTTAAGACTTAATGAATAAGCCGAGTAGAAGACTCATGACACCCTTTGTAGCATTCGAATCGAGCTAAGATAAGAAGATAAGCAAAACAGAATAAGCAACAAGGAAAATAGAATAGATAAACTACATCTAAAACTACACTACACCTAATTCTACACCTACTACTCTCTAAAATAAGCTGATGAGCTCGTTTATAAAGGCCCAAGTGGGGTGGAGGGGCAATTTCATCCTTTCAGGTCTTAGTCCAATCACAGTTCCAGATCTAGGGGTATTTTAGTCATTTGTCACTCCCACCGACTTACTTTATTGCCAATGATTGCTTCGGTTTGTGTTCCTCGTACGCCAGCTTTTTACAGATGGATCCACCAATCACTGCTCGCCATGTGTGATTCCAGAAGCCTTTATACCCGATCCAATGATTGGCTCGGGATCCCAAACCTCGTACACCAATGACTGCTCTGCCACCCTGACATCCGAACCTCATACCTAGGACTGAACCTCGTACTGACAACTACATTACCTCAGACCTGCCAATCCTGCAATCAATCATTAGCTCTGCCACATATCACCACCTGAGTGGTGCCACATGGCATGTGGGCCCCATGCCACGTCAGCATGTGGGTCCCATGTCAGCCTACATGGCAGTGCCACGTCGAACCAAACCCTAACCCAACTCAGTTTACCGACTGAGCTGGGTATAGCTTCAATTATAAAATATGAAATCAAATATTTAACCCTTGTTTAATTTGGACCAGGTCATTTTAATAAGAAAGGTCCAAAATAGGCAAGTAGGGTTCAAATAAGAAAGGTTCACGGGGCAAGTAAGGTATCGATAGCCTTGTAATTTTGTGCTCTTTCCAATTGAGTGATCGTGGGATTTTTACGAGTTTGTTTGAATCTCGATAAACATGAAAATGTCATCGAAAGTCACCCAAAAATTATCGTTTTTGCTTCGTTTTTAATCCTTTGTACCTGCAAGACATAATAACACAATACAAACATATTTTCAACATAATTATCCATATTTTAGTGTTATTAGTCCATTTAATAGCATTTTCCGAGGTATAAATAATGTGTGTTTAAGCACACATCAGGTATCTACACTCGGTTCTTAGAATTTGTAAATTTTCGTATTCGATTGTCCAAGTTCCTTCTCTGTGTTTTGCAATATTATCAAATTAACTTTTCTCAATTGTTCGTTCTTGTTGCTGCAAAGATTAGTCATTTTTTGTTCTACGTATAATATACCAGCCGATTTGCATCCAGAATTGCCTGACCGTGATGACACGATTTAAAATAGCCCAGAGGGCAAGATAGGTATCTACACTCGGTTCATAGAATTTGCGAACTTCCGTATTCCATTTTCCAAGTTCCTTCTCTGTGTTTTGCAATATTATCAAATTAACTTTTCTCAATTGTCCGTTCTTGCTGCTGCAAAGATTAGTCATTTTGAGATCATGTGTGGTGTTCTTGGCCATCAGCCTTCCTTGGGCACGTTTCGTAGATTCTATGTCAATTCTTATAGCAATGGTTGGTTGTCTTTTTCTAAACGCGGTTCGTTTCCTTGTTGCGTTTCAAAGAACCTTGATTCTCTAAAAAAATTAGAAATGATCATTTCTTCTGGGTTGACAAGTCTGTGTGTCCAATTTTCGTTCTGTGGTATAACGACGTCTCTATCAAGAAGAATCCGCTTCCATCTAACAATCTCGTGGATCTTCCTATTATGGATAAGCTTAATGATAACCATACTCTGATTAGGAAATATTCAAAGACCTTCTTATGTTTTGTTGGCTTAAGCCGTTCTTTTGTTGATATGGATGTTCGTCCCACCCTTTTAGGCCATGATAAGAGCGGTGGGTGTTGATTTTTATATATGTATTCCTTTCTTTTCCCTCTTTTTTACTTACTGATTGTGTCTATTTTGCAAATATGGGTTTGCTTGATTTTGTAAAGTCTGCTGGTCAGTTTAAAGTTAAAACCAGAGAAAGGACTCTTGTTGATGGTGAAGTTGCTTTGTTGACAGAGACTGCGGGCATCGTTGTTCCTCCTTCAGATGAGGTCGTTCATCTTGTTAGCCATACTATTGCGGATGAGATTAAGGAGAATTCTGGCAAGAACAAGAGGAAATTTGCTTTTAGTAACGTTTTGCCGCCCATGAAGAAAGCTAGGACGAGGGGTGTGCGTATTAATGAACCTGTTTCCACTACCACTGGGAAATCTCCTGCTGTCATTAAGAAGCTCATTACCTATAGCGGTCAGGCCCAAATTGATTCCGGGGTCGTTGCTTCTCATGCTGAGGAATTTGTGTCTTCTTTTGTTACTCCTACTTCAGAGCATGATTATGAAGATGAGTCCATTTCTACTCATGATAATAATGTAAGAACATGTCCTCTGTCTGACCAATATTTCAATTTGAGTTCAAGCTCTGCGGATACTGATATTCTTACTTTTCCTAAGGTTGCTCCTCCTATTCCTTCTTTGCATGCTGATGCTAATATTGCGGCCACTGTTCCTGTCACCGAGACCGGTGATTCGTCTATTCGTAGGACGGGGGTTGGGGAACCGTCCGTCCTTGGGAACGAGACTGGGAATTCTTTTGCCGCTCTGGATCATGGCTCTCCTATTGATGATTTCTATGATTATCAGGCTATTGATTCTGTTACTGCTCATAATATTTATGTTCCTAACTGGGATGTAACCAATTATGCTCAAATGGATGACCCTATCATGTGTAGGAACCTAGTTGATCATTTGCCTCCTCCTGGTTGGGCTTCTCTTCGTAACCATCATGACTCTAATTTCCTTAATCTTTTGAATGTTAACTCTGCTCAGCATGCTTGTATGGTGTCTGAACTTCGCTTATGGTACGAAAATGAGATTATTGTAAGGGAGAAATTTGAGCAGAAGTTTTTGAAGAGTTCCGAGGCTGTTCAGCAGAGAGATGCTAAAATTGTTGTTTTGAAAACTAAGTTAGAAAAGGCTGAGAATGAGGCTGTTGGTGTGGTTAAGCTTCGCGGGCGAGTGTCCAACTTGGAGGCTACTGTCGCTGCTAAGGCTGAGGAGTTAGCCGGTCTTAGTTTTTAAAATGCGAAGTTTTCGGGACAAGTATCTGGTTTGGAATCTGTCCGTGATGGTTTGAAGGGAAAGGTTGTGGAACTTGAGTCTGAGTGTGAACGCTTGCGGGGCCAAGTTGAAGGTGAGGCTAAGTTGAAAGAGCGATTTGTGGTAATGCAGGATGCTGAGGTTCAACGTCTTGTAGATCGTGGTTCGGCTTTGGATGCCCGTCTTTCTAAGCTTAGTTACCAGGTAGACTCTGAGCTTTATTCGCATATGCTTACCGCGGTGGTCGGGCGTAGGTGGATTATTGGTCATGGCTTGCGGTTGGCATTTATGAAGTGTTGCCAGTCTCTGGACTACCAGACTGCTCTTGAAAAGGTTATTTCTTTGGTTATTGACTGAGGCATTCAGCAGGGTCTAGAAGCGGGAGTTAAGCATGGTAAAGCTGGTAGGGAGTTGAGTGCGGTAGCGGCATATGATCTCGGGGTTACGACACGGTATGAGGAAGCAGTTGGGGAATTGGAGAATATCTCACTTCCTTTTCTTGACTGCTTAGAGTCATACGAAGATGTCCCTCTTGAGCGTGTTATGGCTTCCCTTTATCTGAAGGGTTTTCTGAATGTTGAGGACGAGACTCCTGATTTCTGCAAGCTTCAACTTGTTCTTGAGCAAGTAACTATTCCTATGTATTATGAGCGGGGGAAGGGGGCTCGCGTGTTCTTGGCATGATGTGCTGTGAGGTTCTTCTTGGGAAGCTTTGGAGGCTTCCTTTGCTCGTGCTCAAAGGCATAGACAAGGTCCATCATCGAGCTTGGTTATTACAGAGGTTGCTACCTCCGGGCGGATGATAGTTCCTTGGCCACTACCGTGACTCCCCTCAACACTCTTGCCATAGCCGATTATCAGATTTCTAGTTTGGTTGTTGTTGACACCACTTTTTCTACTACGGAGCCCCATGATGATTTATTTGACGCTACTATTTTGGACAAGCTTGTGGACTCGTAGCTCTTCTGATTTGATTTAATATCTAAATCTGCTATATTCGAGCCCATTTTGACTATGGTGCTTCATATCGTAGATCATTGTTGTGAAGCTTTCTTCAATCTTACTTAGTTGTGTTTGTGTATGATCGCTTGTGGCTGCACGTTGATAATTTAGTAGGTGATTCAAGTTGCTGGCTTTAATGTTCCCAGCTTTTTGTACTTGAAATGTTTTGTATGGTTTTCTTTACACGTTGTCGTATGTGGGCGCGTTTATTATGACAATGTCAGTATTTATTTTATGAAAAATATGCTATCTTTTTATTTTCGTGATAGTCTTATAATTTGTTTGTACCGGGCTTGCAATCCGCTTACATAGCTTGAGTTAATTTATAGGTTACTCGTCCTTATATTGTGTTATAACAATAGAGTTAATTATGGGGCTGTACTCATTCCGTGACATATATAATAATGTGTATGTGCGTGCGCGTCTTACTGAATGCATAAAGTATAATGCGTACACGAATTTTGAAAAATTTGTGAAGGTATCTAAGCTTCACATGATATTTTGATAATATTTAAAAAACATTACATAAAATGAAATTAAGTAAAAATTTCCCCTACCGTTGGCGCGGTTTACAATGGTGGAGATGCTTACATAATCTTGAATCTAAAGGTAGCATTTCTTCAGATCTTTGACGTTCTAGGTCCGCGGAAGTATGTCTCCGCCCTTGTTCTGGATCTTGTATGCTCCTTTTCTGAGTGCTTCCACTACCTCATACAGTCCTTCCCACTTTGGGCCTAGCTTTCCACCTTCTTTTGCATGGCTGGCTTCGTTGCTGCGGTAGACAAAGTATCCTGGCCGGAAGGTTGTGCTACGGACCTTGACGTTGTAGTACTTCTCCATTCTTGCTTTGCTTTTAGCTTCGCGAATTGCATCCTTTTCTCTTTTTTCTTCCAGCATGTCTAGGTTAGTAGCAGGGCTTTATAATTTTAGGTTTGGTTTACTTCCGCATACCTTAGTGAAGTCATCCTTATCTCGACTGGAATTACGGCTTCCGTACTGTAGGGTAAGGAGAATGGGGTGTCTTCGTTGCTGGTCTTGATCATTGTGCGGTGTTCCCATAGCACGTGTGGCATTTATTCGACCCAGTTCCTATTTTCTTCGCCTAGCCTTGCTTTGATCCATTCTCCTAGACTGCGGTTTACCCTTTCCACCTGTCCGTTGGTCTGAGGATGTTTTACGGATGCAAACCTTTGCTTGATGTTTAGCTTTTCGCACCAATCCTTAAATGGGTTATCTCTGAATTGCTTTCCGTTTTCAGACATGATTTCTCTTGGTAGACCAAACCTGCATACTATGTTGTCCCAAATGAATTTCTTGACTTGGTTTCCTGTTATTGTTGCAACTGGTTTAGCCTCGATCCACTTGGTGAAATAATCAATAGCTATGATCAAGAATTTTACCTTTTCTTAGGCCTCTAGGAATGATCCTGAGATGTCGATCCCCCACTTGTAGAATGGCCATGGAGAGGTTATCGGTGTGAGCTTTTGTTGAGGATTTTTAGGCACTGGGTGATGGACTTGGCAGTCGTCACATTTTCTAATGATGTTCCTTGCGTCTTTGTGCATCGTCGGCCAGTACCCTGATCTAATTGTTTTTACGACTATGGACCTTGGTCCGGAGTGCATGCTGCAGGATCCTTCATGAATTTCTCTCACCACATATTCCGCTTGGAGCGGACCGACGCATCATAACCAAGGCTCTAGAAATGACTTTCTATATAGGACACCACGAATCACGACATATTGTCTTGCCTTAATTTTGATGGCCCGTGCTTTCTTTGCTTTCGCTGGTAGCGTGCCGTCCATAAGATACTCAAATAATGGTGTCATCCATGAATATCCTTCTTCTACGACGGCAAGGATCTCTCTTTCATCGATGTATTTTTCTTTCAAAACTTCTACCAAGACTTGTTTGGTTGAATGGGCGAAGCTAGTAGATGCAATCTTGCTTAGCGCATCAGCTTTCTTGTTTTCACTTCTTGGTACCTGCTCGATTGAGAATTTTCTAAAGCCACTGATGAGTGTCTTGGCCTTTTCAAGGTACAGGATCATGCTTTGCTCTTTTGCATCGTATGTCCCGTTGATTTGGTTTGCCACTAAACGAGAGTCTAATTTTGTTGTCAGGTGTTGCACGCCCATTTGTTCTGCTATTCGTAGGCCTGCCATTAAGGTTTCATACTCTGCCTCCTTGCTGGACGCATTG
Organism: Tanacetum coccineum; assembly: GCA_026074375.1. Lineage (NCBI taxonomy): Eukaryota > Viridiplantae > Streptophyta > Magnoliopsida > Asterales > Asteraceae > Tanacetum > Tanacetum coccineum. Next base: position 18,542 of record BQNB010055836.1, read on the forward strand.
AACTCAAACCTTAATGCGTAAGTAAATTCTACTCCTTCTAGGTTTATAAGGATGAGTCTGGCTCCTGATCCTTCTAGGCATGAGGATCCATCCGTAAAAAGGATCCATGGTTCTAAAATTTCGTCTTCTGTTGGTGTTTCTGTGGATGGATCATCTTCCTTTATCCGTTCCGCAATAAAGTCTGCTAAGACTTGGCCGCGGATGGATGTTCGCGGTCTATAATGATATCGAATGCTCCTAGTTTGAAAGTCCATTTTACCATTCTTCTGGCGTTTTCAAGTCGAGACAAGATTTGTTTGATTGGCTGATCCGTGACAACCACTATTGTATGTGCTTGGAAATATCTTTTTAGCCTCCTTGAAGCGTGTACCAAGGCTATTATCAATTTTCCATTGGATTTTAATTGATCTCTGAGGCCTGTAATGCGCGGCTAACAAAATAGATTAGCATTTGCTTCGAGTCTCTTTCCGTTAACAAGACTGCGTTGATCGCCTCTTTGGCTGTACAAAGGTCATTAAGGAAGGTCCTTCTATTTTGGCCGCTTGTATGAGTAAAACGAAAGTTCAACAATGTGCTTTTACATTTCCTGGAATGCTCTTTTTGCTTCTTCGGTCCACTAGAAATCGCTCTTGTTCATGCAGTTATTCAAGGTTTTAAAGAAGGGTAGAGACTTTTCCACAGACTTTGATAAAAATCTGCTTAAGCTTGCCAGTTTTCCATTGAGGCTATGTACCTCTTTCAGCATTCTTGGTGAATGCTGTTTCATGACTGCTTTTGCCTTTTCCGGAGACATGCTTTTTATGTCCCGTTCATGTGTTTAAGTTGTTGATGCCCTTAGGAGTAGTGATCCTTTTCTTCTTAGCTTTCTGAAGGTGCAGTCTTGGGGTTGTAGTTTCAATTGTTGATGCTTCCTTTTGCGGATTGTGAATAGTTGTTTCAATTGATCCCTAGTGATTTTTATCAAGGCTTGTTATCTATAAGTCATCGCTGTGTGGCTGCTCCGGCATTTGTTAGAAGAGATTTTTTCTCCCGAACGATTTTTTGTGTAACAGTACCCCTAGGCATTTGTGTGAAATGTTGATTTTCTCCTTATCTTCTCTCCATCTGTATTGATGATACCCTTTGTAGGAGTCTAGGAAACATTTGAAGGGGTATCCGCAAAGGGATTCGATTTTCTAATCGATTTCTAGGAGGGGGTAGCAATCTTTGGGGCATGACTTGTTTAGGTCCGTAAAGTCGACACACATCCTCCAACTATTATCATGCTTTTGTACCATCACCGAGTTTGAGAGCCAGCTATGGTAATTCACTTCTCTCATAATCTATGCTTCTACCAGCTTAGCAAACATCTTCTGGATGGCTGTATTCTGGTCTGGTTAACATGACCTCTTTCTTTTGCCTTATCAGCAGACATTCCTTAATGGATCGGTTCAACGGCGGTGTTCCGCTAGGGACTTGGAAGCCTGTTTATGTCTGCTGGTTTCTAGGCTAATATGTCTAAGTTATTTCTGAGCAAGTCACAGAGTTCCATCTTTCCTTTCTTTGATAGGCTTCCGCCTATGGTGATGGTTTGTTCCGGATATTTAGGATAGATTGCCACTTTTATCCCTTCTGTTGTAGCTGGCTCGTTGGGGAGAGGTTCTTGTGGGGCTTCCGCTACCATTCCACATTCAGTCGGTATTATAGTGTTGTTGTGCAGTGTGACTATTCCTCCTTTTACTGGGAACTTGATCATTCCGGGGGCTATGGACTGGACCGCTTAATTTTTTCTGAGACCTGGCCGGCCAATTATACCTTTATATGGCGATGGGGACCGTACGACCATAAAGTTCATCAGGGCACTCGTGGAGTGTTTCTCGTCTCCCAAGGATATCCTTAATGATATATGTCCTAATGGCTAAGATATTTCCCCGCTAAACCCTAGGAGTGGGGTCGTGGCTGGGGTCATTCGCCTTTTGACTTCCGAGCGGAGTCTATTGAAACAATGTTTATATAAGACCTCTGAGGCGATCCCTCCATCTACATACATGCGGTAGATGAGGTGGCCCTCAACGTCTGCGTCAATCACCATTGGAGCTTCTTGTCCGTCGATGCTTGTGGGATCTGTATCTGTGAGTGGTGGGAATGAGATCTCGTGGCTTGTAGAGAAGCTTTGCTGACTTTTTGCCTTGTTAATCGATGCCAGGGTTGGATCAGAAAATTTCGTTCCTTTTTTCTTTGCCCGAGGGTTTATGTGACATCAAAATCGTTCTATTTTTAGCATCATTTATCCCATGTAATTGACCTTATTTTGTATAATTATTGCAAAGAATTGTTACTTAATCGTTCATATTTGAGAATTGTAGTAATTATGGAGTACTTTGTGAAGATTGACTAAAAGGTTTCGATTCTGAAGCTTAAAACAAAATAGGGGAATTTATTTTAAAAGATTGCTGTTCTGAAGACCAATACATCCGTATCCAGAAGGAAGATACGGGTATCTGTGCCTAATTTCACCAATGACAGCGAATGGAAGCAAGATCCATTATACTGCCATATCCAGGATAGGTAATCGCTGTATTAAAGCTATTATCGGTATAAACAATTCTAGAAGATATCAAGAGTTTTGGGTCCCTACTTAAGAATACCCCATACGTCGTATCCAAGCATTGGAGATTCGATGTATCGAAAAAATCCGACTTCAGACCTTATAAATAGAAACTCAAAGTAAAAACGAGTTATTAGTGGTTCAACAGAATCATCTTCTCGATCCCTAAGACATAAAATTTGATTTTTAGAGGAGAAAAAGGCAGAAGAGGTTTGAGTCAACGTTGATTCTTGCCATAGGTGACAACGTGTCATTTCTTATACTCTTGTAATCGTTCTTAGTTTTTGGTATCATTCGTTAACTCGGTTTGTTTTCCTTGGCTTAAATCTCATTTCTTTTATATTAAATTATGAGTTTTTTGAAGGTAATACCTTTTGGGATGGTATTAGCCATTGTTAGAAGATTTAATGTTTGGTTTGTTTATCTCGATTTCTTAAACTTTGATCGTTGAATTGCGTGTTTATGTTTATTCAATTATATTGTTTACATGCTTTTGAATGCGAATACACATTCAATGGATCTAAGTGATACAAAACAAGTAAATTAGATTAGGATAGCTCTCTATATAGTGGATTTTACATCTTGATCAATTAGGATTACAATTAGACCTATCTGTAACCCTTGATTGTGAGCTTAGTTGGGCCATAAGGTGACCTTGGTATCAACGCAGTACGTTCTCAATTGGTTAAAAGGACTGGTTGAGTGGACTACTAGTATATGAGATTGCAATAAGCACAGGTACGTTGATAAAGTCTCTATGATCTAGGGTTTAACAAGATCACCATTTCCTTTTCCTAAGATAGATTATAATTAGCAAATAAGGATGCTTTATGCGGATGCGTTTAATTGTGACAGAATTCTACGTGTTATAGGTCTTAGGAAGAGTATATGCCTAAGTCCTTAAGAAATGAATATGTCGCCTCGAGATAAGTATCATTGAAGTAATAAACATAATCAAAACCTTTCTGACTTAGATTAATAATGCTAATACATTTTTCTTATATGTTGGCTAGACTCGCTCGTTTATCTTTGTTAATTTGCTTGCGTTGTTAAAGTGGTCCTTTATTGGTCGTTAGGTACCACAAAAATCTGCGTCCAAAGTCTCTTAACCAAAAATCCCACTTTATCGTTAGATTTAGGATGTTAAATAGTGTTTAGCATAGGTTTAGCATAGATTAGACTAACTTAGATTAGAAAAATCAAAGTATTAATAAATTGAAAGATTTAACTTCGCTCCAAGTGTTCGACACCCTACTTACCACGAAACTACCACCGACCTGTGTTGTTTTTGGTTAAGTCGGCAAAATATAAATTTAAAACTTGAATCACAAATCACACCCCTAACTACAACACATCAAGTTTTTGGCGCCGTTGAATTTTGTTTTTTTTTTCTTTTATTTTTTATTTTTTTTTCTTTGGGGAAGTGAGAAAGAGTGTAGATTCGTTTAATTGTTTATTGTGATATGTTGGTTTTAGTAGCATTAGATTAGATAAACCCTTATTAGTGATTTGAGTGTTATGTTTGTGATTGGTGTGTGTCTTAGTTGTGATATTCTGTAGTCAGTTTGTGCTTGTATGTATAAGTTTGTAAGTTGGTATGCGTGTGTTTTTGTAATCGCGCGCGCTGCTTTTAGATCGTTTGACTCAGACTTGTTTTGTCGTGATTAACTCGCGATACGGCGTATCCACTTTGCGATCTTGAGATGATGGCGATAGAGTCACTACTTTCACTCTTAATTTTTGCAGCGTAATTGATGTCCTTCAAAAGAAGTGTTTTGTGTTAGGCTGTGTGTCGATTCGACGTTCTATTGAATACGGTGCGTATGCGGTTGTAGTTGAAATCATAAGCTTAATTTTTTTCGTGTATGTCTGATTGTTGTCAGTGCTTAATTTTTCTATCTTTCGTGTTCATGAGCAATTCATGCTGAGTGTTAGTATCTCCCCTGTTGTGAGTCGCTTACCTTATGTACAAGATATTTAGTGATCGTGAGAGGTGGTTGCGAGATGCAAATAAGCGTGAAGAATCTACAGAAGTCGAGGAGTAATCGATGTTGTGAGACTAATGATCCAAGCAGAGTGTACTATTCATGGAAGTTTACAGAAGTACGTGTTCTCGTGTGAAAAGAACCCCTGCCGTAAGACTGTATGAAGCTGGAAAGGGAGAAGAGATAAATTCCTTGGATGAGGTACACAAGTAATGCTTTTAGATAATAAGTGCTGTCATGGGGATTGAAGAGTCACACTGGTCAAGATATTCGAAAATACTTCTTTTATGTGTTGTGTGTTTGACGTCCGTTCTCGCGAGTTTACCTGTATGTTAATCGCAAGATAAGAACTTGTGAGTTGTTTGTTGTTTGTCCTGATTCATTGGCTGATGATTTTGTGGAGATGTGCGTTGATGTGTGTCTGAAAGAGGATCTGTTTATCCGCTGCGTGTGTGTCGATTTAGTGTTGCTAAAGTGTGGTTTTTTGAGAAAATAGTTACCCGTGTTTCTCGCAGCTGAAAATGTACGTACGCTGTGAATATTAAAATTGGGATCGCATAGCTTATCTCCAAAGTTTGAAAATGGGTATGGCGTGCTCAAAGTTTGTTTCTACAAAACTATAAAATATATTCACTCTAAAGTTAGCATGATTGTGGTGTCTATGAGTGAAGGTTGGGGTGATGTGACGTGTGAAATTGAGCTGTGAACAGTGATGTTGAATATGTGAAACTTCGAGCATGATGGAAACTGTATTCAATTGTGTATGTGAGTATGAGAGATATCAGTTGAAATTTTCAGTGTGTGAAGTACAAACTGTGTTTTTTAGTATTATGGGGGGAAACACGCTTTAGTGCGAAAAATTCAAAGAGTTCGATTACCTACTCAAGATAGATCATGATCTCCTTACTAAAGACATTAATGGATTCAAGACTTATGAAGAATACAAGGATGATTGGATTTATGAATGGAACGAGAACATACCATGGGTATACGAAAAACCATGGACTAAAATTGGAGTATGTACTTAACCAGCTCTAGTTGTGCATTATTGTAAACCATTTAATTATAAAAGTGGGTATTCGGAGTGGCCTACCTATAGCTGGAAAGAAGATGGATATTGTAATAGAGGAAACTTACCAGGAGCTTACATTGTAGGAAACACGCTCTGTTACCAAGATTTAGAATGGTACGATGCTTTGAAGGATAACGAGCTGAAAGATGAAGCTTTAAGAAATAAGGCTATCATGGAATGATTAATCAATGAAGATGATGAATCAAGTAATAATGGTTGGAGAAAATAAGACAGCTATGAGATTACCGACCATGATCAAGAAGGAAGAGAATATGAAAATGGACATGAAGATATGGAAAGATGTGAATTGTTTGATGATCATGAGTTGTCGGTTTGCTATATTAGAAGATTCAAGATGATCAAGTATTAGTTCGAAGATGACGAAGAGTATGTTGTTGTTAAAGAAGACGGATATGATGATTTAACAAGTGCAAACAAAGATGCATGCCGAGCATACCAAGAAATCTTTCGCATGATGGACGAGGGATGGATGGTAACCAGAAACGAGTAGAAGAAGGAAGAAAAGTCTAACTTAAAGACTTCGCTGTAAACAAAAGTGCTTCCTGGGAGACAACCCGGATTGTCATTTATTTTTATCGAGTCTATCTTCCCAGACATTAATACGGCGTATCCGCTCCATACCATACGGCGTATTGATTGTTTGGACATTATCAGTCCTTTATTTTTATGCACTTTAAAAACATTATTGTCAGTTCTGTCAATACGGCGTATTCATGCACATGATACGGCGTATTCAACAGACTGACCCATATTAGATACTTTTTATAGGTTTTTTGATACGGCGTATTCCAGTTTATGGATACGGCGTATCGATCTCCTGTACAGTTTTATTTAGTTTAGTTTAAATTAATCGTAGATACCCGAGATAGGATTTTACATGTTTTTCCTACATTTTACACAGGACCTCACAAAAAGCAAAGAAATCGACGAAGTTGGTGAAGTATCAATCATCTGGAATCCTATGTGTGATTGTAGTCATGCTGGCATTCAGACGCATTTACAACACACATCCTTGCTCATAAACTCAACTTGGAGAATCTACCGAGCAAAATATCAGGGGAGTTTCTCATTCTAATTCTTTTAAATTCCCGTATTCAATGTTTTATCTATACAACGAGGACGTTGTATTATTCAAGTAGGGAGATGGGAATTAGAATGATACTTGTCCTATTTTTCACACTAAAATGCTTAAATTATGCTCAAATTTAATTTTTTTTCAAACATACTTTTGT
>BQNB010055837.1:1223-38935 GCA_026074375.1 Tanacetum coccineum
CAACTAATAGCCCACTAAACAATCAGCCCAAGCCCGCCTTATTTTGTCTTGACTTGTGATGAGTTTTAGTATATAGATAAATAAATTAAAAAAGACATGTATTTATGTGACACGAAATTTTAGAACCAGTTCATTAAAAAAAAATCCTTAACAAAAATTTGTATTATGCGATAAACATCTATCGGGTTCTAGCGAACCTTGATAACCCCCCTATATCTGTCCCGCCCCTGTGTAGTTTACTACTCCGTGGTACTAAATTAGGCAAGGGCTGCAAAAAAATCAATTACCAGTATGGACACTTATAAAGCCAAATAACCGAAATCGACACAAATATGAGGCATTGCCAAAATCTACTCAGCGTGCAAAAGCGTTTGCACGCCAAGTGACATTTTTTTGCACGCCAAGTTTTTCTATGCCCATTAAGAATTTACAAATAAAACACTAAGCTTGCATTCATGGTTTGCTCTCTTTGTTCAATTTGCACTCTCCATTCATGGTTTGCTCTCTTTGTTCAATTTGCACTCTCAAATGACCTCGCAATAAAAACAAAACAAATATTTTGCACGTACATACCCATCAAACATGCAAATTAATTTGGCGTGCAAATCAACTAGGAGAGCAGATTGTTTTGCACGTACACACACGTGTCACATTATTAACCATACATTTTATAAAAACTAGGCGTGCAAAATCTTAGAGAGCAAAGTAATTTGCACGTACAGCCACGTGTCACATTTTTAACCTTCAATTTAGTCAAACTCAGCGTGCAAAAAGTTTTGCACGTAATGTCACGTGTCAATTTATTATTCCATCCTAGTTTGATTAAAGTACATAGCGCGCAAATAAAATTAGGGTGCAAAACTATTTTGCACGTAGAGTTGATTTTCGTAGAACAATTTTCGAGGGTTTATTTTCATAACACACTTACCTATGTGTCCGTCTCCTGCAAAAATGTCATTTTTAGGCACATGTTATTATTAATACTTTTTGTTCGTTTGCAAAGATATGTTGGCCATTAGGTTTATAATGTTATTGTTGCATTTACTTTTTCTTTGTATAAACAGAGGTCGGGTGGCTTAAGTACCCACATTGTTTTGGCTTAAAGATACATGGTTTTTGTCATCGTTCAACCCTAACTCCATTCTCTTTAATCCGTTAAAAATGACATACCATTTTTGCTTTCCATAACTTCTTTGTTGTAGCATTTCTTCAAGGGGTGTAAGCTGAAAACGCCTTATTTGATCTATAATGCCTTGTGTATATTGTTGCAATAATCCTTTCATCCGAAGTTCTTGCATTGCATCTTGCAATAATCTTGGTTTAAGTTGCAATGATCATCATTTCTATGTTAGATGGTTAAAACTTAAATATATGGTTGGTATTAACTCAGAGATGATGGACGTGTAGCCTAATGATCAAAAGGTCCTAAGAATCACACATCACCGCAGCGGACTGCCTATAACAAATGTAAGAATGAACAAAGAAAAACCTAAGATCAAGGATCAACGAAGAGAAACCATATCAAGTAATTGCGTCAGTCTGTCTAGCCAAAATGATTACTAATTTTATGTTAACTTGAGTCATGCATCAACCGGCACTAATAAAGCACATTACGATCGTTTGTTGAATAACATTGCCAGAAGCCCACAACCATCGCCAAAAGAAGTCAAATGACATTAGACAAACCTCAAACTCAAGTTACAAAAGCCGAAAGAGCATTCATTCATCATAGATAAGGAAAACAGCCTAAATCATGCCATATAAATAGGACATCTACCACTAAATTATCAAACTATGAAAAACAAACAATGATCACAACGGGTCAAGAATGTTGACCCCAACCTAGACATACATTCTACGCAGGTTTAATATATCTTGAGATGAGCTCATAAACACAAGTGTATTTCCATGAACAGAGGTTCATGATGCTAGAGGATCGATGTTAACCTATATTGTGTTACAGTCATTGTACTAGTATCAAAGATCGGTGCTCATCGCCGTGCACCAGATTTAAGTGAAGAACTGGCAGAAGATGACTTTTTAGCACTTGAACCTGAAAGAAGACAGCAAATTTTGTAACAGTTTGAAGCTTGGTGTTCTTCATGATGCGATAATCCATATTGATCACTCTTCACAAAAGAATATAGAAGTCTGAATTATGAAGTCAAAGTAGTTAAATGTCAACTTTAAATTTGAAATGAGGTTTTTAAATTACGTGTAAATTATAGAATTAGACTTATGTAAGTAGTTTTAGTATTTATTATAGATATGAAAAAATGGAGTTAGGTAAATTATGTGTCATAATCCTGTTTCAAATGTGAATTTTAGTTGATTTGACCGTAAAAGTCAAAAGTGTATACTTTGTTACCATCGCTCCTCGGTTGATTTGACCGTAAAAGTCAAAGGTGACCCAGCTATTCAACTTTTATTATTAAGGTCAACTAACAATGAAACTGGTGAAGAGACAGGCTCAATATCAGAATTAACCTTGAAATTTTTTGAAAAACAAAACTTCCCCTAGGTTATTTGAATAGTTGGGTGGGCCTCCTTATACATTATCACAAAATTTTACAATGTTTGGACAAAAAGAGTTTCCGGTCAACCCAGCGTGAACCTATACCCGGACCAGCCCATTTTTCGAACCGTACGTTAGACGCTAGTAAGATGACGTACTTGATGCAGTACGCGAGCCACCTTTGGTTACTGAAGATCGAGAAGGTGCTACCAGCCCCTGCCTTTGAGGAGATGGTGCAGCAAGCCTTTGTGAAGTTGAAGCTGGCTGCACCTGATTTCGTAAAGAAGATGTGGTCTTTGGTGGAGGTCTTGGAAGTTTAGATGGTACATTGGGCCTGAAACCATGAGACCACATATCAAGTTTCTTTTACAGCTCAACAAATCAGAAAGTTCAGGTAATAGAACAAGTAACAAATATAGACACTTGTTAATACAAACCAAAAAATATATATTATACACTAAAGACATAAAGCTTAATTGTCACAACTTCCATTTAGATATCGCAAATCAATTAACGCGGTTCCCCTAATGGTAAATTCTCAAGCAAAACTTACATATTTTCCCTTTTGTTTGATCATGATCCAAAAGCCCCTTTTTTGTGCTGCTTAAGGGTTTTTAATAAACATTTAATCATCAAAAGCTTTTATTAGACCACATGCCTGAAACATTGCAATCTTGCAGCATGGAGAACATATTTCCTTATCTTTATAAAAAATGGCAATAAAAATAGTATAGGTGGCAATTTCAACCAATTAATGGGTAACCAATGTGGGCTACATATCTCTTCTATGGGTCAAATGGGAAAATTTGTTTGTATTTACAACGGGTGAATGTGTTGAGCCGATGAATAGGTCAATCAAACAGGATAAAAGTCACCCAAAATTGTATCCAACGCGTATTAACTCCTAAATCGTTTTATTATATAATCCAGCATATCAATATAGTTAAATTTAATTTCTTAAACATGTATAGAACATTAAACATGTATAGAACATTAAATTTCTTAAACATGTATAGAACATTAAATTTAACTAACCCACCCGTTTTGCTAACCGTGATAGAAGGTACCAAGAAAATAAGAATAAGAGACTCACTTCTCCTGGTGCTCAGTAGGTGCTTTTGTGGTTTCAGGGAAAAGAGTCAACTCGACTATACTATTACTCAATGAACCATCGGTCTCTGTACCCATCGAAAGAACACCATCAGATATATCACTTAATCTCTCATCAGAATCTGCATCGCCTAATCCTATAATCTCAAGATCATCATCATTTTCTTGACCACCATCTTCCGTAACAAGTTTTGACTGTTTAAAGAAATCTGGATGGTGTCTAAACTCGTCACTCGTTTCAGATTGCTTATCACTGAACTCTGAACAATTGTCAATGTCGGAAGCTGCTTTTGGACCATTGAGTCCTACACTTTTACCATGTGGTCGTGTACCATTGTGAAATTCCCCAATTGAATGCCTTGAAGACCAAGAGTCGTACGGCGGTGAACCCTTTTCACCACTTGAACTTCTACGGAGCCGTAACTGTGACATCTCCTCATCCTTTTTGGTCAACGCATCTTTCAAATTAGTCACCTACATTATCACCCCAAACAAAAAGTTGGAATCTTTCGAATAAAACTCAAAAAGATATGTAATGTAATGCAATATAAGATTAAACAAAAGGTTTAAGGGTAAATTCTCCAAATGGGTAAAAGTTTAAAGATTAAACCACACTTAGACCTTAAAAAAATTGTACCTGTTCCATGAGCTCTCGAACCCCTCTCCCCTCTTTGTTGCTTCGAGCTGCACCTAACTCGACACCCGACACTCTTTCGGCAAATTTCAGGGTACTTATGGTTTCTGAGAAAGATTCCACATCTGGATTGAGCTGTACAAACATAAGAGTCTTTGCTTGACCCCCTGTAATTTGCACCAAAGAAGATAAGGATAACAAGTAGATGATAAAATGAAAAATTTAGCATTGTGACATGTGAGCACCTAAAGAACTTTGTAGAACTTGAGTAAGTTTGCTATTTCTGTACGGCACGTGTTGACTTTTGTGTGCTAATGCAAAGATAACATCTCCAAGAGCCGATAATGATTTGTTGATATGTTGAGCTTCTTTTAATCTATCTCCAGTTGCTTCTGATTTATCCACTCGTTCACTTCCAGCAAGATCTACCAAATGTAAGTTACCACGCAAAACACCATTTGTCTCGAGATCCGTACCACGAACATGAACAGTCAAGACACTGAAAGATATAGGATTTGAGTAACACAGTAAAGATATTGAATATAGAAAAGCAAACAAAAAGCTATTAACCTGTGGGATCGACTACTCCTTTCGTTCAAGGCGGTGGCTCCTACAGCCCTGTTCATCAACCCAAGATTCATCAGCTCAAGGACATCTGCAGTGGATGTGACGGGGTGCATGCTAGCATCTGGGACCGCTAACCCATTCGGCTGGGCAGAATTCCATATCCCAAGTGTGTGACAGTTAAGGAATACACATTTTTAAGGTGATAATACGCCTATGATAATATAAGATATAATGCATAATATATACAAGTAACATAATAAAATCAAAGTAGGAAGCTCGAGTTAAAGGATATCGTTTCTGATTACTATTGCTCGATAATAAATCACGAACTTGCTCGTTATAGATCTCAACCATTTGAACACCAATTTCATATTCAAATGAGCTTCTTCTAATTTGGGAGAGATGAAATAGGTCATTCAAGGCCCGATAGTTGACACCCCAGTCCTCTGGTGACGATACATTAGGCCCCGTCTAGGTTAAAAGCAGGAAATAAATGAGAATTCGTATATCCATGGTTAAATATCAATTAACTGTGCAAGTAACAACACTTACCATAGTATAGGTCTTCCCTGAGCCTGTTTGGCCATATGCAAATATGCACACATTATATCCATCTAACACTGACCGAATAAGTGGTTGGGTATCAACAAACACTTCCTCTGCAAGCAAATAATATTATAAAATAGGAACCATAAGATTTATAATAATACTTTAAAAAATGTTAGATGACAATAGAAGAACAACCTTGTGTTGAAGCCGGGCCAAAGACCTTATTGAATTTGAAAAGTCGGTGGCTTTCTTTGACAATTTTGGATGGGTTTGTGACAACCAATTCACCATTATCGCCAATATACTCGATGGTTGTCTGCTTTTGATTTTGACCCTTCAAGAATGGCCTTATACGGCAGTAAACTCTAATGTTCCCTGTTAAAACAAGAGAAACTTTAGTATATTACATCTTCTGGCAAAAGTACACATTCTATCTCTTTTCATTATGATACCTTTCAAATCTTGGACCTCGTTGTACAACTTTCTGTTTTCTGTTAGAACTGTGTGGTAATTTTGTGCAGCATCTACAAGCCCCTGAATCTTCACTCCTGGTCAAAGTAATATGCAAATGCGGCTTAATTAATAAAGTATGAACAAGGTAGATACCAAATGTCAGGATGTCGCCGAAAATTTACCAAATTGAATAATCTCCTCTGAGTACATATGTTGTGTCTTCAGAACTTCTTGCTTAATGGACTCAGAACCCATCCTCAATTCCTAACAGTTATATAAATCCAAGTCAAACATAACTTTCTTAAATTAAAAAAAAAAGTATTTTATATATACAAAGCATCATTTATACGTCATGATACCTCCCCTGGACCTACTTGATAGTTTAAGACTGATGTGCGTATCAAATGTTATCAAAGGTAAATTTGAACACAATATACATACCGTTAATGATCCTTGCTGAAAATCCATAAACTTCTTGTAGCCACGCTCTTTCTTTTTCCATCTCAGAAACTTTGATTCAGTAAATTTTTCAAGTTCTTTCACCTTCTTCTTTGAATCAGTGAGAAGTTTCTCGAGATCCGCCATCTTCTTCTCTAGCTCAGATCTAATTTCCTTGGCATGTGTTTCAAGCTCTAGACAACGTTTTTCATATGTGTCCCTAGTCATTTCTAGTTCGTGATTTAAATTGGATATTTCTAAATTGCATTCTTCGTTTTCTTTTCTTAACCTAACTAACTCTACATCTTCATGCCTTTTTTTTTCCTCTACCGTAGTCTTCTCAGCCTGCAAAAACACATATAATTTGATGATAAGAAGTATGGGTGACAATTTCGACCCGTTTACTTCATGGGTTGACTTGGGTTACATTTTATCTCTAATGATTCAAACAAAAATATAGCCTAAAAGAAAACGGGCAAACCAGTTGAAAGTTGCCCAGAATATATCTCTAATGCATAAAGTCTCCTAAATCATTTATGCTCAGAAATTATACTTGAAAAAAATACATTTTTGTAAAAATGAATTTGAGACACTTATCTATAGGATATATATAATGGTTTTTATAAGTCAAAGACACTACAAAAACAGTAACAGATTATCCTTCTTTGAGATTAGGAACATTATCCAAATATCAGAAAGGCACCTTTATAAGCCGAAGCTGATTCATAACGACCTAGCAGAAATAATGAGAAATTATAGTTAGAAAACAATTCAGTGGTAAAAGGTATGTGGCCTATGTGATAATTAGTAGACTCAGGCTACCTCATTTTCTTCCATGGCACCAGTTACCATAGTTGTGAACACTCTCATTTTCGACTGGTACTTCTCTTCACGAGTCTTGAAGACATTGTTTTGCTAAAGCCAAAAAATAAAGGAATCAAGTTGTAAGATTAAGAGTTTATTATATTTACAAGAAAAGCTAAAAGTTTTAAGGCTTTTTTCACCTTCTTGAAGTCTTCTGCTTGTTGTAAACTTCGCTGCTCAATCATTTGAACAAGCTTTTTCAATAGGCAGGCAACTCTCTACACAAGGAAAGGCACATTTCTATTATTTACAGAACAAGGTGGTACTTAACGAATTCACAAGCGATAAGCCAATAATTGCCTTACATCGGGTACATCTTCTTTCCTGTTCTCAATGCTGTCATCAAGAATCTTATGTATGATATGGAAGAGTGACTGAGAAGATGCATTCTGTATTGAAAGTTGCATTGAAACCAAGTTAGAGACACCTAACGCAGGGTGTACCAATTTAAAATGGGAGAATCAAAGCAGCGAATCAGTAACCTGTAAACTATTTAGCTGCGTCATCTCTGGCCCTTTAGCCGCATGATGGTCACCTAAATTTTCAGATATAAGGAGTATTTTTAAGTGAATTGTACAAAATTAAAATCGTGAACCAAACTGTGATTCCAAAAGAAAAGTATGTTAAGCAAAAGTCCAAAAATACCATTGCTGTTGCTTAGACCATCTGATTGCCCGTTTAAACTACCATATCCGTCTGGATGCATATTCATGACAATCTATCAAAACACTTGATTCCTTGAATGAATTCCTGAAAGTAGAAATGCACATCAAATTTACAATTTCAACAATCGTAAACATAACCAGATAAGACAACAATCAAGCATGAAATTCCAAAAATTCACAGCCGCAATCCAGACAGACAAATTTTGACTCATTTCTTGAAAAAAAAACTACTCAAATCTCCACCAAGACTAATCACATTGCTCAATTTCGACAAACGCTTAACTAGCTTCAGCGTAACATCTTTATAACCTCCAATTCTTGAATCCAGCTAAACTTCATGGAAAACTTATCATTTTCGGCTAATAAACGAGTCAAACCTAACAACAGCACCTAAAACCCTAACCCATTATTTCAATTCAGCTAATTTACACAACACCATTAACCAAGATTCTTAAATTTAACCTCACTAAAACCCTAATTACCCAAATGCAGCCAAAACCCCAACTGGGTTATCATCTACACATCATTTCTAACAAAACCCAAATTTTATAAATTAAACTAAATTAAGATTACATCTTTTTATAACAGATCTACTTAAACATATAAAGATTGAAAACCAAGATGGAAATATTAAAAAATAAAATTAGCAACACAAGATAGATGAGATAACATACCTCCTTAAAAAGATCTTTAATCAAGATTTTGTTAAAAAATAAAATGCTAAAAAATTAAATCTTGAAAATGGATCCAATAAAATCAAGGACTGATTTATAAATGAGTTTATGATATTTTTTAATAAAGATTGAAAATTTGAAAGAAATTTTATAAAAGGAGATGTGATATTGACTGTGCAGCAGGACTGCCGGTTCTTTTTTGGATTTATTTTTATTTTTCAAAATTAAATGTTTTTTTATTATTATTTATTGTGGGGTTTTGTTTGGGTTTTGATTCTATTCCCGCCTTGTGTGTTTGTACTTTTTTTGATGGAGGCTTTTAATGCTTGCTAAATATAGGTTCAATGGTTCAAAAGAGATGTTACAACTTTTTGAAGCATTTAATTTTGGTGTGATAAATTCAAACATTTGCCGTTTTGATAAAATTGTGCTTTATTTACCTGTAAATAAATTGTATAACTAGTGTAACACCGATCAAAGTTACCAGTTACTACTGCCACATCAGCATTCAATCATTTAAGGTTGTGCACTACAACAACTTACAGCGATCTTTATTTTTTCTGTCACATCAGCTTTTTTTTTTCGGCGACCTACAAACGGCTTTTTACTACTACAAGGCGACTTACATTACAAAAAACATACCACAAAAAAAAATATTTTTAATTAATTAATATACACACAAATGTGCACATGAATCGGTCCTACCGATGACCAACATCTTCATTTCCATGGTTGCGAACCTTCAACGACCTTGATCCCACTATAGTGCCAACTTTAACGACCGAGTAAGACCACATCTCGACCAATCTTATAGTGCTTAGCCTAAACAAATCACCTGATAAACATCTGTAATAATGACTATCAAATCAATCACACAGACGTATCTTATTTTACCACAAATAGATTTTAATATATACTCTCACACACACAAACAAATAAATTTGGATAATCAAACCACCTCCAAAAGTGGTGTTTCATGCGTGTTTGATAAGAGGAGAAATGGTGATAACGTGTTATGAGAAGGGGACAACAAGTGATGCTATAAATGGATTTTCAAGAAGAAGATAAAATCCGATGGCACCCAGGGGCGGAGCCAATGGGGTGGTAACCGGCTCAACTATAACACTGGTTGTAGCTTGGTTTCCGACATACATTTCATAAGGTTTTTAATCTAGCCTCTGCTATTTATCCATATCTAAACACACATATTGTCATCACGCTAGTGAAGTGATAAGTGTTTGTTGCAATTACTCTCAATTAAGCCATCGTTGAAGTGGATATAATAAGAAGATAGAAATATCAAGAGAAAGAGAAAGAGAGAGAGAGAGAAAGAGGGGAAGAAAGAGGGAGAGAGAGAGAGAGAGAGGGGGAGAGAGAGAGAGGGAGAGAGATAGAGAGAGAGGGAGATAGAGAGAGAGAGGGAGAGAGAGAGGTAAATGAGTGGCTAGTGTAACTAGTTTGACTTATTATGTTTACTGATTTATATTATTCATTTTATTTCATTAATATGTATTTTGTTTTAACACTCGAGCAAAACAATTACTCCTTATATGATTTTTAACTTTCTTTTTCTATTAATGTTTTCTAGTTGTTTTGAATAATAGATATTAATACCAAGACAAACTTGTAAATATTTTTTTTGTCACTCGAATAGAAGAAAAGCCTGTCAAATATTTTTTCGTTATCCTCGACAAAAATTTCTACGTTCGTCATTGTTGTTTGCTTCGTAATAAAGTACATGGTGATCTTCTCCCACTTCTATTGTGGTATTTCATGTTGTATCAATAAATCGGGGGCTCTTGGTATTTAGTTCGTTCAACTCTCTGTAGTCAGTGCACATACTGAAGGATCCATTCTTCTTCTTGACAAACAAACCTGGAGTTCCCCAAGGTGAGGAACTAGGTGTTATAAGTCCTTTGTCTGAAAGCTCGTGCAATTTGTTAGTCAGCTATTGCATCTCAGATGGAGCTAGTCTATAAGGAGACCGTGTTACAGGTGCAACACCATGTACTAAGTCAATTTGAAATTTTTACTTGTTGGGTTGGTGAGAGTCCAGGATAGTCTTCAGGAAAGACTTCCGAAAAATTCCGCATAATAGGTACATCCTCAAGTCGCTTCTCCTTCGACTTCTTCTCCGTGATGTGTGCCAGGAAGACATAACATTGTTTATACATATACTTCAGGGTTGTGGCGCATGAGATGATATTCAATCTAGACTCGCTTCTACCATCACTCCTATCACCATGAATTATTAATTTTTCATTATCATAGGGGATGTGAACAATCTTCTCGTTATAAACGATCCCGACATGGTACTTTGACAATCAATCCATACCGATGTTAAAATTAAAACTACTAAGTCCTACGGGCATTAAGTCAATGTTGAATGAGTGGTTTAGCAAATTCCTTAATGGTGACCACACTCATTGGTGGATTGTCCTAAGGTGACTAGTGACGTAACTCGACTTTTCGGCTTAGGATTTAGTGTAAGATAGGGTTGACTCTATAAGAAAAGGTGATGTAAATGTCTACTTAGTTACTGTGCTTACTAATACAAATGCCCATGACATGCACATCTTATGTATACGCACACAAAATTTTACTTTTTAAAAAATATATAACTAGAAAATTGATTTTGGGTAAAAAAATTAAGGTGACTACTCCCAGCATGGCATGGTCCTTCCTGAATTAGGCATAGGTGATCAGGCTATGTATAATTAAGGGCTAACAGTGCAACGCTAATTTTCGTCAAATTAGTGTTATGTATAAGGTAGTATCAAAATGGTTTTATAATGTAGCAAAACGGTTCATAAGGTGAAAGCAAAGTGGCTTATAGGATGATAGCAAAATAGTTTGTAAGATGATAGCATAATAGTTTATATGGTGATAGCAAAATAGTTATAAGGTGATAGCAATATAGTTTATATGATGATAGCAAAATAGTTTCTAAGACAATAACAAAATAGTTTATAAGATGGTAGTAAAATAGTTTATAGATCAACTGTGAAAATGTTTATAAAACGATGATAATTTTAAGGAGTTGCTTGCAAAAATTAATAGCGAATTAAAATGTAATCGACGGAATCGTCATGACACATAAACTGATAGAGAATTTAAAACATCCACACAATACAATGAAATTAAAAGGAAGTACAAATGCAAATCCTTTTAGGGAATAGAATCTAAGAAGGTTCTGACTTAGGTTTCACTAGGCAAGACGGGAAGGTCTCTCCTTAAGCATTAACAATATATGCAACGATGTTAAAGTTCCTACGAGCTTTTCCCTTCTAAGTCTGGTTCACATGGTACTAATTCTTCCACTTTGGACAATCACTCTTGTAATGTCCTGGCTTTCCACACTCATAACAGGTAACTTTAGGTTTCTGATTTGCCAATGGGGGCCTCTGTGTCGTTATCAAAATGGGCGTCCTACAATCTCTAGTCATATGGCCAGCCCTCTTGCAGCTATGGCAATTCATAGTGCATGGCCTAGTGTGGTGCAATTTACACCTGTTGTAGTGGGGTAGAGTTCCAGCATACCCTTTCTTATTGCTTGTCCCATCAGTGTGTGCCCTAATCACTTTATGTCTTTTGTTTTGTTACTGGCTAGAACTTCCGTCATGATCACATTTCCATCTCCTCTGGTTGTTAGCATTCTTTGCCACCTTGGCTCCTTGGCGTACGACTCGATTAATTAAGTCGTGAGCCAAGCGGGTTTTTTCTCGTAGATAGCAATAACCTCAATAGCATTAATAACTCGATGGGCTACAATTTTGTGACAACCATGATTTGAGCAGGTTAGTTTATACCTTTAGAAATGGCTAAATGTCCATTTTGTATGTTTCTTGCGTGCTATGTGTTCTATATGTCTCTATACTTAATACAAATATCAGCTGCGGATAGACTGAGTCAGTCTGCACATATCTGGCAGGTTCTGCTCTATGCATCGGAGCGAGAAGAGACAGCGTCGAAGTTCTATCCACCAAATCAGATGGATATAGCGTAGTTCATAACTTATGGGTCCGAGCTTGTTAGCCTCATTTTACGAGAGTCGATAGTATCTAGTCTCTACACTCACACTTCTTGTGCGGTTAGATACCGCATCGTGCTAAGAACTTGCTAGATAGCAGATGTTAAGTCATAAAAGGCACATAGATCTCTAGCCCATCGGATACACCAAATGAGCCAGTGTGAATTACCACTTGACAGAAACCACACTACCAGAGACTATTCACGCGAAACAACTCCTAGCACACACGCACATCCCTCTCATTTTACATCTCTAGGCATTAATTAGAAGTACACACATTCTAGCGTTTATATAGATCACAGCTGATCGTGAAGATTATTGTGCGAACGCGAAAGCACGTGCTGATAGACCAATATAGAAGTTTGTGTAGCCTACACTGTCTCAATACACACGGTACAACTCAACTAGTCTATAGTGTTCTACGGTCTGGAACACTCTATACGATCTACCGATTATACTGACACATAGACACTAACAAGATTTTAGGCTATGCTCAATTCTCGTTATAGCACTACAACACTACTCAGTTGATCATATCTGAGCTATCATCTACCTACAAGCGATTTTCTCTTCTCCAACATCTCTTTATCGCGACGAG
This sequence comes from Tanacetum coccineum, assembly GCA_026074375.1. Lineage (NCBI taxonomy): Eukaryota > Viridiplantae > Streptophyta > Magnoliopsida > Asterales > Asteraceae > Tanacetum > Tanacetum coccineum. The sequence continues at coordinate 14,321 of BQNB010055837.1, forward strand.
AGTAACCAGCATTTCTCAGATCTATCTATCTCCACCATATTGCGTCGAGAGGAACTTCTGCTCTCAACTAACTATCACAACTATTTCTCACTTAGCCATTGTATCGATTAGTGTATGGTCAAGGCAGCATAATTGATTAGGAGTGTCAGAGTGCTTATTGACTCGCGCGCGAGACGCCGTCTAGGCCATCTTTATGACAAAACAAACCTCACAATTGATACAGTCCTCGATATTAACTCACAATCTACTCATGTCTAGACATAGTTGAGCGCGCGACACTCATCGACTCTCACATAGCTCATTATCATAGGCCTTAAGGTAATAAGCCACTTAAACGCCAAATTTAGTCCATTAGTCCTACGCTAAGCTCCTAGAATGACATTATGCACCCCCAACGACCCTTTGTGTCGATATTCCTAACCCTAAGAACAAGGAACCAAGAATCTTGATCAAGAGCTAGCCAAATTGGATTTTGTGAAACCTATAATCAAGGTAAGTGTGTTTTAAAATCCTATTTAATTAATCTATTCATGTAACCCAATTATGAAATGGATCTAGGCGTTCTAATTAAAAATACACAGATGTTATGATATTTATTATTTTAGTATGCTGTAGGATTGAATTAGATGTGTAATGCATGCTTGTGTTTATGGTTATGATTTGCGATAAAATTAATTTAGGGTTGAGTCAAATTTTGGGTCGTGTTCAATCGACTATTATCTAATAATAAAAAATGTGTCATTGATATGTTATCTTTAGCCTATGAATACGCCAAAGAGTCTACTATGTCCATAAAATCTTCGGCCTCGAAAGTTTTTAAGTACGGAAGTTATTCAAATGTTTGGTTGCACTAAAGTTGTCAGATCAGTAAATACCGAGTCAGATTTAGGTCAAGTTTGTGGAGGGTGAACCTATACTTAAAAATGGATTAGCTTAGACCCTTCACAGGTAGTTAAGTTCATATGTAAATTGATATCCTATGAAAATAGCCTCTGAAAGCATGTATAAGTAATGGAGTTAGAGTTGATACAATTCTTGGTGTGCAATCAATTTGAATTAGGACACAGTTTTGAAGTTTAGAATTTATTTAGATAGTATATAACTGTAAGTAATCCATCTGGGAATCACAAGGTAGTTAATATACTCATAAATGAACATGTGCGATTTTTGGTATGAATTATGAGGGTTATTAAGTAAGGGTTTTCGGTACGTAAAGTCATGATAAAATTCTGCAATTCTGAGTTAATTATAAGTAACTAGTGGAAAGAGTTAATGAAGCGGTTAAGGAGTTGGAGCAAGGTGTCCATGAGTACCCATATGGTATAATTAAACCATTAGACATCCATCATTATTAGTGGTTTACATGGAACGCATGGAGCCTTTATAGCTTGTCGCGCAAGTTGATAACCACATTTGTGTTTGTATGTGTGATATTGTTGTGAAGCTGGCATGAGCTTTAGTGATTTCTCATAGTCCCACTTTTACTTTGTTTTAAATTTGAGATGGAAACATGATGCAAGTGTTTGAAACATGAGTATTTATTACTGCGTGATAATGTGTTTTGTTCAAAATGCATGAACAAACGTGAACTATGTATGTTGTGTGCTACAAGGTTTTCTGTAATGTGGATATTGAAGAAATGCAAACTAAGTCCAGTGGGATTACCTACGGGTATCCACGCCTGTTTAGTGGATGGTAATTGTGGCCTAGCCAGCAGGAGGGTTACTTGCAGTATACCATGGCCTGGGCTAAGGGGGGTAACCACAAGGGACCTTAGGAATGATTGAGACTCTAATAAATCGTTACGGAAAATCGTGTAAATTGTATTGTATTGATTGTTGTGCATGAAAGCTTGTATGATAGTTTATTTTATTGTCCAGCGATGTTTCTTTAATGATCACCATTTATTGCAGTTGGATTTTATATCGTGCTTTAAGCTATGACTCTCACCAACTTCATTGTTTGACAGTTTTAGTTAAGCGATCATTTTTTAGTGATTATCGTGATGATAAGATGGAAGTTAGTGAAGAGTACTAGAAGAGAACCCTAGGCATTGATTGTGAGTTGAGGATTTTCTAGTCTTTTCCATTTTGACATTTTGTTTTTTGGCATGTACTTGTTTATATAGAGATTGGTTAAGTATTTGGATTATGTGTCTTTCGTGTATTGACATTACTTTAGTAATAGCAAGACTCCTTTATCTAGAGTTGGGTTTATTGTCAAGACACATAGGTGTCCCATGTGGATCTTATCTTCATTTAGATTTCTCTTATTAGTATACCATTGTGTAAGAGATGATATCTCTAATTCTCGTTACACCTCGCGTTTTCGCCTTGGCGGGGTGTGACAGATTGGTATCAGAGCTTTTGGTTATAGAGAAGTAGGTGGTTTGACCTAGACTATAACCTAGGGTCTATCAGTAGATGCATTTTAGGGCTCTAAGTGTTTGACTGCATAACTGCTCTGGCCTCCCCTCTAGTTTTGCATAGCTATATTATTTCTTGTATTTAGCATAAGTTGTCATTTGAGTTATTTTCATTTCCTACCCTTATCTGGTATATATGAATACTTTCTTAGTACTTTTAGCTATGTTTTTCCCCCACCCTTAAGATAGTCTCGTTGGGAACCGTTTTCCCCAACTGGACTTAAGCATTATAAGAGATCACATAAAAGGAGCCTCTTGTGGATACCGCGAAGGAGAATAGGAATAGTTTGATCCGTATTGTACCAGTATGCGCGTCAGTAGGCGGCTGGACATCGTGTAAGTCGGGTGATTCTTGCGGAGGAGCAAAGTATTATCACCATCCTTTACCATCGTCATGTGTTATTGATTAATTTCTTTCAGGATTTTTCGATATTTTAGGGAGTTGTTTGCGAGATTTTCGTTCCTTTATGTTGTTTCGAATTTTCTTTGATATAAGTAAGTAGTTAATTGATTGGAGCAGTCATCCTTTATGTGTTTAATTGGACGTGGTTTAAAGGATGTGCAATGCGAGGTTATAGAAATTGCTCATCATGTGAATTATGATTGAAATGGGTAACTATCTTGGGAAGTAAGTACATGTGTGAAAGGAGGCCACTTATATTATGGAGGCCAACATAAGTTAAAAGGTATCACACACGAGACTTGTTGACCATGATACTGCATTTATTTTCTGTCTGTTGGTAAGGTCGGTAGAGTAATTTGTTTTCCTTTTGATATGTGTATTCATGATAAAGATGGTGGTATGGTAGAGAATTTTTCATCGATCACCCTAATATTGGCGAGGAAATAGTTGAGTTGATTTTGTATAGATAGTTAAAGTTTCTCTTCTATCCTAGTATTTGCGAATACCTAGTATTATTATTATTATTGTGGTTGGCTCGATGCTCTTCGAGTTGTTTGTTCGAATCTGCTCTTTCGGCTACATAGGACCGTTTCAGTTATTCTTTTCGTTGCTTGATTTCTCGTAATGATATCACACATTTTTTTAGCACTTAATTGTTCCATAAACAATTAGTGAAGAATCATATACTCCCTTTCTTTGTATATCCCTGGATCTTCGTAACCCGTTTCTGCGACGTGTTAGTATCGATGTCTTTTTAGTTTGCTGACTGTTTGATCGTTATTTTGGATAAAGACCTTACATTTTCTTTTGGGTACAACGTCTTGCATGAGTTTATCTTGTACGCAAAGTTTGTTTATTTATTTTGAGCGTATATGGTTCCCTAGGTAGTTTTCTTTGTTATTACAAACAATAGAATATGTGTAGGGTCTGTAACGGTGTTTTTATGATCCCTTTTTGTCATTATGGCGTCCTTGTTTGAGGTAACATATTTATATAATGATGTCTAATTATAAAAGCCGTTTTGAAGCGTAATTGTGTTAGTGTTTGGGAAAAACTGTGTTTAAAATGATCTTTGTAAATAGAATATGTTTAAATGACCTATGCAAATAGGATATGAAAATTGTTGAGTGGTTAAATAAATTTTATTTTATTATAAAAAGCAGGTTTAAAGTGATTCATAGTGGTAAGGTACGATACACCATTAGATAACCATCTCTAGATTTTTTATGGACAACCGAATGAATTTTTCAAATATTACATTTAAGACAATTTCATTATTATTTAAAATGATTTTATACTTAAAGTGACTTTCTTAATTTAAATTGATTTTTATAAAAACATTATTTAATTTGGTCTTTCGAGTAAAGTCGATAATTGGTATTATAAGAATTTTCGTCTTTACGTACATGATTATTTATCTGAATTCTTTTAAATCGTGGTACGCCTGTTGATTTTCTTTCGTTGCGCTTTCACTCAGTGCATATACGTATCCTTTCTTTCAAAGGATTCTTATGTCATTTGATCTACGTTCATAATTGCGTCATATGTAGGATATCATCCTATATGCATTCTAGCCTTCGACTCGATATTCAGTCTATTGTTATCCTAATTTGATTGATCGTAACCCTTGGAGTTCATTGATACCGTGATTCTGGAAGCTTTGATTGATTGTTGGGGAATGGAAACTGGTTGTCCAAGAGGAAGATTGGTGATAAGTAATGTAATGAGAATGTGGGTTAGGGATACGTTAGGATACCGTTAGAAGGTGATGAGATACTTCCGGTTCATGGTGAACGTACTCAAGGAGTCGTAAAAACTTTAATGAACGTGAAAGTAGATGAACCAAAGATGGATGATATTTTTGTGGTGCAGGATTTTGTTGATGTGTTTCCGAAGGATTTGTCAGGATTGCCACCGCAGAGACAAGTTGAGTTTTGTATAGACTTAATTCCTGGAGTAACTCCTGTTGCAAAGTCCCTTTACCGTTTAGCATCTTCAGAAATGCAAGAATTATCTGGGCAACTTCAAGAGTTGTAAGACAAGGGTTTTATTCGACCTAGTCATTCTCCGTGAGGAGCACCTGTGTTGTTTGTTAAGAAGAAGGGTGGCTCTTTTCGTATGTGTATTGATTATAGGGAATTAAACAAGTTGACTGTTAAGAATTGATATCCTCTCCCTAGAATTGATGACTTATTTGATCAACTACAAGGTTCGCGTTACTTTTCCAAGATAGATCTTCGATTAGGTTATCATCAGCTCCGAGTACATGAGAATGATATTCTAAAAACCACATTTAGAACAAGGTATGGACATTTTGAGTTTACCGTTATGCCTTTCGGACTAACCAATTCCCCAGCAGTCTTTATGGATCTGATGAATCGAGTCTAGAAACCGTATTTAGATAAGTTTGTCATTGTTTTCATAGATGACATTTTGATTTAATCGAAGTCAAAGGAGGAGCATGAGGTGCATTTGAGGTTGGTTTTAGAATTGTTGAGGAAGGAGAAGTTGTATGCCAAATTCTCCAAGTGTGAGTTCTGGTTGGAAGAAGTGCATTTCCTTGGTCACGTGGTTAATCAGGGTGGTATACATGTGGACCCAGGTAAGATAGAAGCAGTAAAGAATTGGAAAGCTCCTACGACACCGTCTGAGATTCGATCGTTTTTGGGGTTGGCGGGTTACTACCGTCGTTTCATCGCAAATTTCTCTAAGATTGCTAAACCTCTTACCTCGTTGACTCAAAAGAACCAAAAGTATGTGTGGGGTGTGGAACAAGAAGAGGCTTTCCAGACTTTGAAAAATAATTTATGTGAAGCACCGATATTGTCACTTCCCGATGGAGTTGAAGATTTTGTAGTCTATTGTGATGCTTCGAATCAGGGGTTGGGTTGTGTGCTTATGCAGAGAAATAAGGTGATTGCTTATGCGTCAAGACAGTTAAAGATTCACGAGAAGAATTATACTACACATGATCTTGAGTTAGGGGCAGTGGTGTTTGCTTTAAAAACTTGGAGACATTATTTATATGGTACGAAAAATGTTATTTACACGGATTACAAGAGTCTCCAACACATATTTGATCCGAAGGAGCTGAATATGCGTCAAAGGAGATGGATCGAGTTATTTAGTGATTATGAGTGTGAAATTCGATATCACCCGGGTAAAGCAAATGTGGTGGCGGATGCACTAAGTAGGAAGGAAAGGGTGAAACCTAAGCGGGTGCGGGTGATGGCAATGACTATTCAGTCTGGAGTGAAAGGAATGATATTGGCAGCTCAGGGTGAGACGTTTGATCAGGAGAATGTAATGGATGAAAGGTTACATGGTTTAGATCAACAGGAGTTGAATTCCCGAGTTAATGAGAGTGATTCTGAGGAAGTGGAGGAAATTGTTATGGAAGATAGGCATGGTAATGTTGTTGCTGGTTATACGGGGGCAAGCACTCCCGGAGTGAATGTTTCCAATGATTAATATCGCTTCTTGGAATATTAGGGGTCTGAACTTCTCCCCTAAGCAAAGCGAGGTTCGGCAAATGATTTATGATAATAAACTGTCTATTTGTGCTATTTTAGAGTCTCACGTTCAGAATTCTAATCTGGTCAAGCTTTGTTCCTGCGTGTTTAATCATTGGGATTGGACGTCCAATGGTAGTTTATGTTCCAAAGGTACCCGTATCATCCTTGGCTGGAATAAGCATGATGTGGATGTAGTGGTTATTTCTCAAAGTGATCAAGTCATTCATACGCGTATTTGGCTGAAATTGGAGAAGAAAGAGCTTTTTTGTTCTTTTGTATACGGGCATAATAGATATATTCAGAGGCGAGAGCTTTGGGATAATTTGGGTACTCATAACTACTATATTCGAAGTCGTCCTTGGTGTTTGTTAGGGGATTTTAACGCTGCTCTATTTGGTAATGATAGTACAGCGAGCTCTTCTAATATGGATATTCAGACGTTGGAGGATATGTTAAAGGCGTGTGTGATATACTTTTTGTGGCAGTTGGGATGTCCACCTACCGTTAGCTGAGTTCTCTTATAACAACAGTTATCACACTAGGGCATTGGTGTGGCTCCGTTCGAAGCCCTATATGGAAGAAAATGTAGTTCACCTATGTTATGGGCTGAAATTAGGGAAGGTTGTTTGATTGGACCCGAATTGGTACAGGAAATGACTGATAAGGTAGTGGTTATAAAAGAAAAACTCCAAGCGGCGAGAGATCATCAAAAGAGTTATACGTACAGTGGACGTAAGATGGTAGAATACGATGTTGGAGAGAATGTGTTGTTAAAAGTGTCACCATGAAAAGGTGTGATGCGTTTTGGGAAAAAGGGTAAGTTAGTACCGATATATGTTGGACCATTTGAGATCCTTGAGAGGGTCGCATCGATTAAGATTGCCTGAGGAATTTATTGATTTGCATGACACATTCCATGTGTCGAACCTGAAGAAGTGTTGGGCAAACGTAAATTTACAGGTGCCGTTGAATGAAATCAAAATCGACAAGACTTTACTTTTTGTTGAAAAACCAATAGAAATTATGGATCGTGAGGTTAAGAGTTTGAAACATAGTAGAATACCACTTGTGAAAGTTTGTTGGAATTCAAAGCGTGGTCCCGAGTTCACTTGGGAACGCGATGACTATATGAATTCTAAGTATCCTCAGTTATTTGTTGATAGTGCTGTTGATCAGAATAGTTAAATCTCGGGACGAGATTTCCATAAGGAGGGGATACTGTGACAACCGTGGTTTGAGCAGGTTAGTTTATACCTTTAGATATGGCTAAGGGTTTCTTTTTCGTATGTGTTCTTGCGTGCTATGTGTTTTTATGTGTGTTGGGTGATTATATTGTGCTGATTTATTTTAGAAGTAAATGATTAGTTTATTTTGTGTGCATATGAGTTTGGAGTTAAGTATTCTATTTGTTCACGTGTGGTGATAATGGAAATGAAAGACGTGTGCATGCATTGCTACGTCAATACTTGGTTCTAAGGATTAAGCGTTTATAGGAAGTGTGTGATATTGGAAAGGAATAATGTGGTTGAAATATGGAAGTTAGTAGTAAACTTTCCATATATAGAAAGTGAATTTGGAAATGAAAGGTTATTTTTAGAAAGTCTAGTTTATTGCGTTTATGTAAAAAGGTTTAATCAAATTAGCTTAGGTTTTTGTAAAAACTTAAGGTAATATAGTAATTTAGCTAATTAATAAAATAAAATAAAATATAAATATAAAGGGGGGTCGGTTTGGGTTGGACGCCACAAAGAAGGAAAAAAAGAGTTTTAGGTTAATACAACTTCTAATGTGATTAGGTTTTGTATATTATGTAAAAATAAATAAAACCTAGTCATTACTTTTCCTCTTGTGTCGTACGTTTTCTTCATCCCCTAGGAGGATCGAGTTTCAGCTAAGATCCAAGATCATTCAAGTGTTGGTGATTTAAGTGTTAAGGAACAAAGGTAAGTATGTTTAATCTTAGTTAATTAATGTTTTCATGTCACAATTAATATATGATGGATTAGCATTTTATAAGATCTGTAAGTTAATGATGTTAGATTAATTAGGGGTGATTAGTGATGAATTATAAGCATGTTGGGTAAATTGGTTCGGGTCTAGGTCCCACGATTTAATCATGTTTAGGTAGGCAGAATTTTAGGTCGTGTTCAACGACTGATATCTTGATGATAAAAATGTGTGTTCTTATGTTTCTTGTACCTAAGCAGTGGCCCAAAGAGTCTACTTTCCAGAAAATTTGGCCTTGAAAGTTTTTAAGGTCGGGAAGTCATTCAAATGTTGGTTGCACTAAAAGTTGTCAGATCAGTAAATACTGGTCAGATTTAGGTCATGTTTGTGAGGGTAAAACCTATACTTAAAAATGGAATTAGGCTTATCCCTTATACAGTAGTTAATTTCCATATGTGTGTGGATAATCTTGTGAAAATTAGCCTCTGAAAGCATGTCTAAGTATGGTAGTTAGAGTGATACATTTTGGTGTGCAATCACATCCAAATTAGGACAGTTTTGAAGTTTGATTTTATTTGAGGTTGTTACACATATAATTAATACTTAGGAATCATAAGGTGGTTAAAATACTCATAAATGAACATGTGTGATTTTTGGTATGAATTATGAGGGTCATTAAGTATGGGTTTTGGGTACGTAAAGTCATGATAAAATTATACAATTCTGAGTTAATTATAAGTAACTAGTGGAAAGAATTAATGAAGTGGTTAAGGTTGGGCATGGTGTCGGGGTGACCCATAATGGTTAATTAAACCCTTAGACATCCATCATATGAGTCTTACATGGACATAAGCTTTTTTCTTGGTCGCGTGTAACACATTTGTGTTTGTATTGTGTAGCTTGTGTGGATATTGTTTGGAAGCTGCTTGTGCTTCAAGTGAGTTTCATAGTCCCACTTTTACTTTGTTTTAAACTTGGGATGGAAATGATGCAAGTGTTGAAATGAGTTTTGATTACTGTGATAATGTGTTGTCAAAAATGCATGGACTATACGTGACTATTGTATGTTGTGTGCTACATGTTTTGTGATGTGATATTAAGAATTACGAACTAAGTCAGGAGGATTACCTGCGGGTATTCATGGCCTGTTTAGTGGATGGTACTATGGCCTAGCTAGCAAGAGGGTTTCTTGCGAGTATCCATGGCCTGGGCTATGGGGGTAACCACAGGAACCTTGGTACGATTGAGACGTCTTATAAATCATTACTGGTAAATCGTGTAATTGGATTGTATTGGATTGGATTATATTGGAGGGGATACTATGACAACCGTGATTTGAGCAGGTTAGTTTATACCTTTAGAAATGGCTAAGTGTCCATTTTGTATGTTTTTCTTAAACCTATGACTCTCACCAACTTTATGTTGACGTTTTTAAGCATCATTTTCAGGTGAGTATCGTGATGATAAGAAGGATGTTAGGAAGAGTGGCTAAAGAGACCCTAGGCATTGCTTGTGGAGTTGTCTTTTCTAGTCTTTTCATTTATGACATTTGTTTTGCTTGATACTTGTTTGTTGGAGATTGTTAGTATTTGGATTATGTTGTTTCGTGTACGACATTACTTTAGTAATGCAAGACTCCTTTATCTTGTGTTGGGTATTGTCATGACACATAGTATCCATTTGATTATTTCCTTCATTTAGATTTCTCTATTATAGACACCACTGTGTTGTGATGATATCCATGATGTTACGCCTCATGTTTCCGCCTAGGCGGGGTGTGACAAAATGAGTAGACCGTTTTCAACTGATTCAAGTATCATTCTTCCTTGCTCTCTGTTTTGCATGTATAATTCCATTCTACTTTTCCAAGAATCATACAGGTCCTTGTCCAACATTGGTGGACGATTGTCAGCACCGGAGAGTATCATGTACTCTGCAAGAGTATTCTTTTGTCCAAGTGGAATCATTGAATCCATGTTGATTTGATGTTATAAGATTACTTGTGGATTGAACGGTGATTGAAAGTAATTATGTTTTTAGTGAGTTGTCTTTTGAGTATTTTAAGTCCTGAAACTATACGGGATTTTACAACTCTTGATAAAACCAGGAACACAATTGAATGTTTCACGGGATTTTATAAATCAAAGAAATAAACCGTATAATTTACTTTAGCAAATTTGAGTTTTAAACTTTAGTTTAAGTGAATTAATTCTCCTTATGGAAGTTGTTGAATCGCCTTCTTACAAAAAAATTGTTAATTCGCCTCCTAAGGAAAGTTGTTAAATCACCTTATGAGGAGAATTGTTAATTCGCCTTATACTGAGAGTTTGTTAATTCGCCTTGTACTAGAAGATTGATAAAAAAACCTTGCAAAGGAAAGATGGTAAATCGCCTTGCAAAGAGAAGATGATAATTTGCCTTGTAAAGGAATCTGCTAAATCGCCTTGCAAAGAGAAGATGATAAATCGTCTTGTGAAGAGATCTACTAACTCGCCTTGCAAAGAAAGTTGCTAAATCACCTTGTTAACTCTCCTTGATAACTCGCCTTCACCTATAGATTGCTAACTCGCCTTCTACTAGACAAAACTCAAATTTTTCAAAACACAAAAAGACACACTTTTGATCGTTTTTTCCCAAATTTTCTTGTACAACTAGTATTACTAAGCCTATAGGTACCTTCAAAATGCAAACTTTATGGTTTTTAAGCCAAAAATTTTGAAATCAAGATTTGTACTTACTAAGACTTTTGAACACATAAAATGCACAAAACTTTGATGTTTTCTTTGATTATAAGCTTGTACACCTATATCCAAGGATACTAGATCAAATTTACCTATGTAAATGATCTTTTAGTGTACAAAATAGCTTCAAAAACAAGAAGAACAAAAATAAAAAAAGGGTATGGATTGATAAGAAAAAATGAAACAAACCAAACACAAAAAAACTAAACCAATCACGCCATGGCTCTTGATACCAATTGTAGAATACTAGTAATCTATAACACCAAGAAACAATATAGAAATCTAGAGAGAGAAAGTGGATGGGAGGATGGTTCTAGTAAGAGAAAGTAACAAAGAAAGAAAGATTAGATTATGTGTGTAAAATGAACAAACCAACACCCTCTCCATGTGTGGAGAGGGTATAAATACATCATGCTAAGGTCGAACATGGGCTTTCCATGAGCCTTTGGCCCGGTTAGCTTACTAATATTACATTTGATTAATCTACGAGCTATGACTAACTATATTAGAAGTAACTGATACTTTTCATATTCCTAAAAATGGATACACCGTATTGAAACCTGTAAGAAAAATAACCAATACGGGTTAGAGGTCAAATACGCCGCATTCAAAATTTTAAATACGTCGTATTGACAATAAAGTTTTAAAAGTACTAAAAAATAAAAAGATAATGTGTCCAGGGTATTCAATACGTCGTATTCATTAGGCTGGAAACGCCGTATCGACATACTGGGCAGACAGACTCGATACAAAAATTAAAATAACATTCCGGGTTGTCTCTCGGCAAGCACCTTTGTTTATTGAAAAGTCTTTAAGTTGACTCCCTTTAGCTCTACGTTGCACTCATCACGAACCACCCTTCATATTTTTTTCAAAAAGTCTCTTGGTAGACGTGAGACACATTTTCTTCAGTTCTTACCCAAATATCATACTCATACTCCCCAATAGCAACATATTCTTCCGCTGGTCCAAATGAGTATTTTATGACCTCGAGCTTTTCAGATTTAAATGTTGGTGGTTTCTTATACATTATCCCAAGTAATTTGCTCTTCCTTTCTTTGAATCCTTCTTCCTCTTTGTTTGTGTGGTGACTGAAACACACCTCTTTATAATCCTCCGGAAAATGCAAGTAAACGGACTAAAAACAACTACAATATGGAAAATCATATTGCAAATATGTTTGTTCTTGTGTTTTTTATGTTTGCACGGGTACAAGAGAGAATGAAACACCATAAGCCAAAGAAACGGAGAAGTCAGGCTCGATTGATCAAGTTTAATTATTTTTCGACAACTCAGACAAGTCGTAATATTTCCTCGATGCATTTCATTGGATCAAGAGCACGGAAATTCGGTTTTGTGACGTGCCTTCATTCTTTTAATTGGCCGGTCCGACACATAATATATGTGGTCGCGGACCAACCCAAATTTATATAGAGAAATAGCAAGCAGACGATTATTCCAAACAACTTTGCAAATCTGACCAAAACTTGCTCGGCGCAAGAGCCTTCTATACTGGAATAGCCGGCCCATTTTTGATTTGAGATTAAAAAGGCCACTAATCCAGAAGCATAATTATCCGCATTTTGAGTCTGCTTTGGGTGTTTCGCATGGCAAAGTATAAAAAAGATGGATTACGATAGCACCTCAAGTGCCGATCATAAAATAATTCTCAAAGAGCATGTGACTCTCCACTAATATTTATTGGCCATTCTTGATGCAACACGTGGCCATTATTTTCTCAATTCAAATCTTGAATTAATAAGAGGGTGCAACATGTGAACTGATTTGTGTATATACTGACGTTAGGTTTAGCATTGAAAGATGACACGCTTGTCATAGGATATTAATGGTGGATCAGGTTATCCTAGGAAGATACTAACATGATCCAACATAAGCATTAAAGACAATCATGGGTGACTTTATAATCCAATGAGGCCTTGCGTTGGATGAAGCAATAAATCTGAGGACAAAACATTTGTTTGTCTATAAAGTTTGGATAAGGCACGAAATACTGTTTACCTCCACTCTTTTGGGTATATATAAAGAACACGCTAGAGGCAATTGCATGGAGGGGTTCTTTTAGCGTGTTGTAGTTTGCCACATTTAAATTTTCTTTTCTTTGTATTGTTTTAGATTGTCTCAAACATATAGTTGTGAGTAAGTAGACTTTATTAGTTTTGTAAAAGCTAAGTTTAGCTTATTAGGGATTATTGTAACAAAGATCTTGGAGCTTATTAATGAAGTAATGGTTTGATTTTGTTAGCTTATTGATTTGGCTTATTCTCGAATGACTTTCTTTCTTTTTATTTCCAATAGCTTATTTGATAAGCTACATTTATTTCGCTTATTTTCTGCTTCTATTAAGCTGTTCGTATAGCTTATTATCTTTCTTACTTCTTCTTCTATCCTTCTAGCTCGATTCAAGTGGTTTACAAAAGGAGTAACGAGATTTAGATCTCGGCTTATTCAATAAGCCTTCATCTCTTTTTTAGAACTCGAGAACTTATTAGTTGGATATTTAGCTTATTTTTCTTCTTCTACTCTTTTCAAATGGTTTTAGAATAATTCTAGTTTTATAAATAAGTTTTTTTAGCTTATTGGTTCGTAGTTAAGTTGTTTTGCTTGTTGAGTTTTCTTATTCAAGATCATGCTCGATTCGATTCATTAAGGGATGGCCTAGAGTGCTTATTAACTCAGCTTATTTACATAAGCTTTCAGACCATCTTAGTAATCGAGAGCTTATTGGTTTGATGTTGCTCATTTCTTTCAGTCGATCTCGATATAGTTTATTAAACTTGAAATTTGTTTAGATAAATGTTTGTTAGTTTATCTTATTAGTCCTAGAGCTCATTCGATTTATAAAAGAGGTTTTGAAATTCGTTTAGTTCATTAGTTATTAAGAAGTTTTCGAATCTTCGATTGAGTTAAATTTGTTTTTTTTGGGTTTCAATGTGTTTAGTTATTAAGTTTAATTTCAGGTTAAAGCTTTTGGTAGTCATTTTATAAGCTTGTCTTTCAAACTTAGTTTTTTTTACCTACATTTGAATTTGGTAAAATGAATTCGTGTTAGCTGTTGGTGTCAAATGCAATTTGGGCCAGGCCTATGTTCGAATTTTAGAAAACAAGCAAACAGTGTCTTAAAAGATTAAAATTAGTTTAAAAGTAATTTAATTAGATTATTAATATTTGTTGCTTAACTTTTTCTTGTCTTATGATGTACCGGTCAACTTATGAGGCGTAGAGCTTAAGGGTCTAGTAAACTAGATTAATATTTTAAATTTAAAGCTTTAAGCTCCTAAACTTATTTATTTTGATAGATTATTAGATCGGATGGTTCTATATATCCATTTGCGGTTCTTCAACTCGGTTTTATTTCCTTTCTCTTTTCAATTCATTAGTGTAGATTAATTTAGTTTAATATGTCTTTATTTGCTTATTTGAATAATATGCTTAGTGAGTAGATTTTCTCATATGCTTGTTAAGTGTTAAATTGTTTAGTGAATTAAGTGTGGTTATAAAAGTGAAAAATATTGATTAGTCATTTTTTATATTACTTAGATTATTGTTTTGGTTATTCGAGCGGGCAAAAGCCGTAAGAATAATTAGGCATTAATTTAGTAATCAATATCTTAAGAAAAGTTGTTTTCAATATAAGCCAACGTTGTGAGAAGATAATTTGTTAGAAAGATATTGGTTCATCAATAAGGACTTAATTAATTAAATCACACTTAAGGATCTAAACGAATCACTTAGCAAGCATATCCTTTATATATATATCTCTTCGTTCGATTGCTTTGCTTATTTGTTAATTAGTATAATCTAGTTTAGTATTATTTTTAGTTTTAAATCAAAAATCAAAATTAAAAGGCAATCAAGCTTCTTTTTACTTAAAAACATTAACGTGGTTTTCAATTCATCTCTCGTCGGGACACGACATCCGGAGGATAGACTTTTACTTTTCCTAAAGTAAAATTTCATATCTAACGGGAAACTTTCTATACTATTACTTATTTGATATTTTGGGATATATTTTGTATATACTATTATATTCGAATCACTCTTCATCAACATAGTAAGGTGCATCTTTTGGAATCAAGTAATCATCTAAGTCCTCAATATCATCATCATCATCTCCCATCGGCTCATGATCATCAAACCATTCTTGATTCGTTTAAATTGCATCATTATCATTATTTATTCCTGCCCGATTCTTAAATATTTGACAAACATTGTTATAAGTTTCATAATTAGAATTGACATTGGTCTTTATGTAAGTTATATGTTTATAATGCTCCCACTCATCATTAGGTAAATAATTGCTCCAAGCATCTTCACTCGATTCTTCCTCTTCTTTCTTTCCCCATCAATATCTTCTAACTTCAACATTAATTCATAATTAAGTTCATGATAATTACTAGAACTTTCTTGTAACCAAGAGCAAAAATTCTTTCCTTTTCTATTCTCATGTCCCCATGATCATTCCAAGATAGTTTTTTCTTTTAAAACTTTCTCTTTTAAATCACCATCTTCTAATCCTTCATACCACTCATAATCTTGAAAATAAATCATGTCGCCTACTCAAATAATTCTCGGTAAATCTCCTCCATTACAATATCCATCTTCTCTTCAGTTACAAGTGGTCCATTCAACGTGTCCACTTTTAAAGCAAAACGGATTGCATTCATGACATATATCATCATTAGGTTCCTTCTAAATCCCATCTTCCAACTATGGTTTTTCATCAACATATGGCACTTTATTATTCCATTCATAGTACCATGTATTTTTATAATCATCATACGTCTTAAATCCTGGTAGATCTCTAGTGAGCACATCAACATGAATCTGAAAAAGATGATTAAACTCCTTGAATTCTTTGCATAGAGGTGTCTCCAAGAGGAATATATCCGGTTCTATCCTAAATTTTTTAGCAATTTCATTACCCTTCACGTAGATTCTCCTCTCCAAGATCAGACTACTCATCATAAGTTAATACTTCATCATCATCACCTCTTATCCAATAAAGCCATAGTGCATTCTTTGTGTACCGATCCATTGTCTTATGGTTATTAAATTTGGAAGCCAACCATTTTGCAAACTCAACATTAGTTGGATCGAATTCCACATCGGTGTTAACTCCATCTACCTCCAATCCCCTTTTTATTTCCATACATTCCTTGAATTGCTTCCTATAGTTTCGAATTAACCATGTAGCAACCACACCTTTATTGATTTCTTTATCAACCTTTTATGATTTGCAAATTTGAGGTCTAACGATTGCTTCAAAGTTATGTCAATGAGTCCTACCAATCTATTATTAATTAGAATTACAGCTTCAGCAAATATTTTCTCATTTTTATCATAACACTGTCGTGGTTCATAAATATCAAGATTGCTATTTTCCAAATCATCATTTGGTTGTTCAACACATGGGAAATAATAATCCTCAAGAACTCCCACTTCATAAGCAAACAAATCATCCTCCATGCTACTTAATCGGCTAAATTCATCGAAAATCGTCCCAAGAGGTGTATCACAAGTGAACAAATCGACATCGATCTTGAGCAAGTAGAACACTTAGGATTCTACCATGTATTCTTTTTCAAAAGTATCTAGAGAACAAACAGGAACAAAGGTATGTGATTCAGATGCCAATAAGAATTCCAGTTCGAGCGAAAAATCACACGCAATAGCATCATAGTTTTTATCAAGAGTGGAGTAAAATGATTCATGAGTCCCCACGGATTTTGATGAAAGGTTGTTATGAATTTGGATAGCCAAAAATTCATTCATGTCAAACACATAGGTCTCTTTCTCATCATCCTCATCCGCCAAATACCACAACTTTTCAAAAGATAAATTCATGCTTTGTTTTGCCATCTTCTTATTTTCCATGGCCAAGTATTCTTCGATTGTGATTCCCACCATCCTAGCTTCTAAAAAGAATCAGAAAATCGTCAGTAGGATAAGTTCAAAAGAAAGAGAATACAAAAAACTAAACACGAATAATGAATATGAAACACTAAAACTACTGCTGTATCAGACGATCGATACGCCGTATTCAGTAGACTGAATACGCCGTATGAATGTTTGATGTCGAATACGCTGTATTGATTTTGAAAAGTGGATACGCCGTATTCAAAGTGATGAATACGCCGTATCGGGTATTCGAACAGAAGGTAAACAACAGGTATCAAAAATGCAGAAAAACAAATAAAAACACGAAAACACTAAACAACTAAAAACACATAATAACAAGCTAATAAAAACTAAACTAAAAACACAAAATCTATTATAAAATACCAATAAAAAGTATTAAACAAATTTCACTCCCCGGCAGCGGCGCCAAAAACTTGATGTGTCGTTTAGTATAGGTAATTATATTGTCAAGTTTTACTATTTATATTTTGCCGACTTTACCTATTAACTAACACTAACGGGCAGTGTACCCGATTGTGTTGCACTTGGCAACATATGCATTCATCAACATGAATGTCGCGAGATGGTTTCACAAGCTTACAACTTATCTTTTGCCATATTGGGTCCTTAAAAAATGCTTTGCAAATTTCTATTTCACCTCCATTAAAATCATCCCAATTAATTAGTTCTTGTTCGAAGGTCATCATCCTTCTACCCATATTATTATGGAATGAAGAGCCTTTAAAATCACTCATTTTCTTATTTTAATCCTACCTTTGTTGAAATATTTAGTGGCTTTTTATTGTGTTTTATGAACAAATGCTAGTTGTCTTATATAATCAAAGATTAAGTGGTTAGGTATGGTTTTGTGAGAGATTAAGGTACTAAAGATACTTAACATAAAGCCTATACATTATGTACTTTTGATTCTTGATTTGATGGTTTTCGAAAGGCAATTATGCTTTTGTTGATTTTTATGATTTAGTTTTGAATTTGTTAAGATTGGATGATTAAGTTACACACATTTAGTTCCTACAATTATCATTGCATGCACCAATGCACCATGATTTGTCTAGCCATGCATGATACTTCCATTGTAGTTGGTTGTGTAGAGATCCTTGATCACCATTTTAAATTTTCGAATTTAATAGATTTATTTTTATTGCGTTACAAAGAAAATACTTAGGATCTCGGATGAGTGGTCCAAGTTATCAAACCTACTTTGATGTGTATTTTAATCCTTTTTGGATATTTTACACATATGAGAACACATATTCCATTATACAAGAGCAAAGCGTTGGTAAGTATAATATCTCGGAATTATGGTTCGATGTGTTGTGTCAACATTGATAATCTTTAACTACCAAAGTGTATGGTAAGTTAATTACATAGTTTCTCGGGCGAGAGCACTATATTATCATGTTTATTTTTTTGTATTTTAATATGTTATGCAATACCATACCAAATTCAACTTTAAGAGAATTCTCTCTAACAACTTGAGTAGTTTGTATGTTTGTATAAGATCTCATCTTATCTTTTCTACCCTAATACACATATCATGCAATCAACACATAAAATGAACAAGTTGACACAAACACAATATTTTCATCACAAGGGTGAGTTGCAATCCAACGTGTTATTTTGTCATTGAATTTGTCTATTCAATCTTTCATGTCTATTACGGGGGATAGAACATGCAATGTTGCAAGTAGATTAATTTCACACAGTTAAATATGTGAGGTGATCATTACCAAAATCATTGACAAGATGTAGATCAAACTTCTTGTTCATAGCACATAAGTTTAACATGTAGAATCTGAGATAATGTCAACCATAGTTTGAATAATGTATTGACATCTATCCTTCATCTCCTTAAAACAACAATGTTGCCTAAATTCCATGCCTTTCACATAAGTCCTAGCACATAACACATAAACACATAATCTCTAAGAGCACAAATATATAAAGGTAGTGCAAACGACTTCTAGACCTCTAATTTTTCTCTCAACACCTCACTCAAATCAATATCCTATGGTGCATGTCAACCATGAACAACCTCAACTAGACTCATGCAATTTGGACTTTAGAAATTATCAATGCTAAATCTTAAGCTTGTTTTGTCTAAGACCTAAGTGTTTTCTCATTCAACTCACCAATTACTTGTTCTATTGGGTGACCTCTAGCTTCTTTGATACTTTTAAGATAGCCTTTATCTGAAATATTAACTTGTAATGACGAGGACCCATTGAGATCTTGAACTATGGGTTCATTGATCCTATCATCTTCTACCGAAGGAGATGACTTGGGCTCGGGCAAACTCTCATCAAAGGTCACATTGAGAGATTCCTCAGTTCTCATTGTTTCTTTATTAAGCACTATGTATGCTTTACTAGTTTGAGAGTATCTTAAAAATACCCCTTCGTACGACTTCGGGTTGAACTTAGTGAGGTATACTTTGGTGTTAAGTATAAATACTTTACAACCAAAAATCCTAAAGTATTCTAATGACGGCTTTCTATTTCTAAGGATTTCATATGGTGTTTTATTAATGAATATTCTAATATAAACCCTATTAAAAACATATGTTATCGTATCTAATGCATGACACCAAAACTTTTATGTAATGGATTGCTCATCTAACATAGCACGACTCATCTTTCTTGTAAAGTATAATTTTTCCTTTTAACAACCCCATTAGACTAAGGAGTGCGAGGTGCCAAAAAGTTGCGAGATATTCCATGTTTATCACAAAAGACACTAAATTATACTTCATTATCAAATTCTATACCGTGATCGGTTCAAATTGTTACAATCAAATGACCAAGTAGGTTTTGTAGACTTTTACCCAAGACCTTAAATTTATCAAAAGCTTCATTTTTTGTTTTCAAAAATAATGCCCATGTATACCTTAAGTAATCGTCTACTATTACTAAAGTATATAAATTACCACCGTAGCTTTGAATGGACGAAGAAACAAACAAGTCCATATGTAAAAGTTCTAAGACTTTAGTGGTTGAGATCATGTTTATAAGCTTATAACTAGCATGGACTTGCTTTCCTATCTTACATGCATCACAAAAATGACTATCAAAATTTTCTTTTGGTAATTTTCTTACTAGTTCTTTTGAAGCTATATTTTGAATTAGTCTAATATTAGCATGTCCTATTCTTCTATGCCAAAGGGTTTAAATATCTACTATGGATGCAAGACAACATTCGTATCTAGAAGAAGGAAAGATGTTACCTAGATTGACGACCTTTCTTTAAGGCATGATATGCTCACCGTGATTTAAGGAGTATGGATTGAGTAGTCTTTAATTCACAGTTGTGTGATCGGTGCATCCACTATCCACAATCTAATGATCCATTCAGAGATCATGCTCAAGACATACCTAAAACTATCAATACAACTCAAGATTTTGGTACCCATTCGTTCTTGGGTCCATTGTGGTTAGCAAACAAGGTGACCAAGTCAAACATCCTTGGGTATTGAAATAATACACATAGTTTTTCGAGGCCATATCTTGAAAACATAGACCAATGGCCAAAACTCACTTTGGTTTAGAAATATTGGTTCGTAGTTTCAATGAGTGTATGATTTAAAGAATCTTTGGTTTGTGTAAGATTTATCTCTACTTTGGTAAGTTTTATCTTGATAAGGTGAAGACATTCAAATATTATAATTTTTTTTTCCTTCTCGAAGATTGATTGTTTTGAAAAGAAAGTCTTTGGTAATATGAATTAGAAGATCTCATATTAGGAGTGGGTAATAGAGATATATGGTCGACTCAAGTTGGAGGGTATCCAAGCCCATTACGTGAAACTGAATGATATCCTTGATTTTTGGTTTCGACTCTTGTAATGAAACGCCCCTTTCCCGACTCCAAAATTGACCAAAAATTAAAATCTTTTGCTCATACGCATGACCAGGAATGACCTTATGTCATTACTTAATAAACTGATCAAAATACATTACCATTCAACTCTTAAAAGTATCATTAACATAAAATAGAATCAAATAGCTTTCCAACGATATAAAGCAAGCTTTCTAACTCTTTACGGTTTGGTTTTTATTACCAAAACAAGAATAACGAAAAATCAGGTCATCAGACCCCTTAACCGACGGTTAAGACCTTAACTGGCAGTTAAGGGTCATCAGACCCATCCCTAACTGGAGGTTAAGGGGTCCAATCGACGGCTAAGGGCCACCAGTTTGCCCTAAATCACCCGTTATGCGTTTTTGACCAAAAACTTGACTTACGGGACTCGATACCTCACAAAAACTTCCAAAATTCATTAACACAATATAAAACATCATTATCATAAACATTCATGGTCTAAATGACCCATAAATATATATGTTACGGGGTTTGCCAAACACCCGTTTTGACCTATTTTATAAGTACAACTCAAACAGTATACATGACTTTATTCAAATACTAAGACCTGGACTTGGACAACTCTAAGCCATGAATACCACTTATTTGATGACACTAAAACATACAGCTTGGGGGTTCAACATGACTCGAGCTCGATATCTAATACAAAATCATACACATAACCCCTAATACTTCCAATATCTAAGCTTCTGCTTCTATACCTTTATCAAGGCTATATCTTCATCTCATAATAACCTACAAAACGGTTAAACAACTAAACCGTAAGCAAAACGCTTAGTAAGTAACCGGATATAATATATTATCACACATGATATAATCAAATGCATACATATACATCATAAACATTGAACTAACATCCACATACTCTTTAGCACCCATAACAACTAGCCATCAATAAACTTGCAACAAAGCTTCTTAACCAAAACTAACATATCGACACATCAATTTATAAACCATATACATACCTTGATTAGTCCCATGAATAAACCAAGAGATATTCTTAACTAAAGTTTAGCTAGCCTAGTTCAATCTCCAAATTCAAGTCTCTATATCTAAACTCTTGAACACTCAACCATCAATATACATAAACACAAGATCATTCACATATCATAACAAATTTTAAGTTGGTTACTTACCTCAAATCCAAGCTAATATTATCAATAAGTCACCATCCTCTTCTTTGCTTGCTTTCCTAGTCATAATCATCACCACATCTATTATACATATATATATATATATATATATATATATATATACACACACACACACACACACACACACACACACACACTAGTTGCGTGGCCCGCCCGATGGGCGGGCTTGTTTTATGAATGTCGTTTACTAAAATTTAAGTAAAGATAAATCAATTATGTACTTAAATCGTCAACATGATCTCTTACGGTAAGCTTTCAACCATTCTTATACAAATGTTTTAAAAAGAAGTATATTAAATTCGGCCTACAATAGTAATTGAACTCGTAACCGCTTCCGTGAGCACATAGTCTAGGTCTTCTATTTCATCTTCAATTATACCAGTATCAGTCCATGAACACCAGTCCACAACACTCTCACCATTGTCTTACAATAAGTGTTATTTCCTTGCATTATGTTATTTCAAATCACTACATATCAAATGTGATTAGTGTGTTTGCCGCATTATAAAAGATTTGTGCACTAAAAAACTATGTGCGGACTTTCGACCCTTTGCTTTCTAAGGTATAAATTTCTTTTGCTCGTTCGACCTAAGAACTATTAAACATAAAAACATAGGCTAAAGCAGCTAATTGATAAGTGAACAATCAGTTCGTACCAATCTGAAACTTGACAAATAAATTTTAAGGATGGTGGCGAGTACCAACAGAGCAAAGTCTTGCATACGTCTCCAGTAGTAGGGTACGTGCTTACCTTGGTCATGCTAGCAGAATTACTTGCCATGTTAACTAAGACCGGGTCCTTATGTAGTTGCTCAAACAGTGACATGTTATATTATAAGAATTAAACTGAATTTGTTCAAAAAAATAAAGAATTAAACTGAATGAGCCTTAAACTATATTAATTTTGATACGATCACAAAAGACACTTCTCATTTAGAATTATCATTTCACCACTCGCATATGCAGTAATTCACAAAATTGTAGAACTTTGGAGCTTAAAACGATGCTGCCTTCAAAACTTTGTAACCCGGTCTAATAATTTGTGTATAATTTACTATATTCTAAACAAAAAAATGAAAGTATAATCTCAAATTGATGAAATATGTGGAAAACTAGAAGGGGGGTTGAATAGTTTGCCGCTTTTTAATTTTATGTTTGGTTTGATTATAAAAACTTAGATTCGACTTTATGTGAATTCACAATGTGCACAATATGAACAATTTAACTAATCAAATAAGTAATGACAAGATATGAAATAAGTATGCAAGATAAGAGATAAGAGATGGAAAGATCAAACCACAACACGAGGATTTATAGTGGTTCGGTAATGAAGCACCTCTTCGCCATACTCCACTCCTCGAGCACCAAACTTGAGAGTTTTCTTCACTATGTCAACAAGCTCCCTTTAGGCCGAGAAAACCATATACAACTTAGCTTACACCAATTTCCGACACTAAGCGTAATGTCGAGTTCTAATCATAGGTAGAACCAATCTATCATAACTAGCCACACTACTTTACAACAATTCACTACTTCGCTTCACCATACAACTTTTTCTTTACTTTACAACTTCAGTTTACTACACAACTTCACTTCACTTCACAACTCCTTCACAACCTTTCTATACTTCTCTTCACAACTTCACTTCAACTAAACACTATCTTGAACACACCAATCTAACACTACTTAATAAGATCACCCCGATCTAACTATACTTACAATGATCACCACAATCTACTTAATATACACAACTACGATACACACCTTCACAATATACACAAAAGATTTACAAGATATGATACAATTGCAACAAGGTTGCAAGAACACACACTAAGCTATAATACTTCTTCACTTGATGGTAGGAAGTATTCTTCTCTTGCACTTGAGGATTAAAGCTTGGATCACTTGGAAACAAAGCTTTATGATTAAATGATTAAGGGAATGAAAGGATAGTATAAACTGATTTAGAACAGAAAGAAAGTGTGTGCAAAAGGTGAGAAAATCAGTGGAGAATAGTCCAATATTTATAGGCAAACTGAGTTGCCTTTTTGTCTGGGCGGTCCCCTTAATTAGGGTGTCGGTCCCCTTAATAATTAAGGGGACCACCCTTATAATTAAGGGGGCCGCTGTAACACCCCCTAATTATGTCGCAGCGGAATATGGGTCTGAGGGTGATACTTCATAGATCAATAGCACAAAATATATATAAGAACGACCATTAAAAAGACGTTTAAAATTGATACATTGGATTTAGCAAACTGTTTGATACAAAAGCCCGAAACTTCACTTGTTCAAAATACAAAGATTCTAGTTCATAACGATTATACAAAAGTAATACAACCAAATCTTTAATGCATGTGACATCCAAATCAAAACCACCAATGTATCCCTTGCACCTCGTGCCTTATTGATCCCCTGAAAAACATTGCTTTAAAACATCAACAATAATGTTGGTGAATTCATAGGTTTGTAAAATGTATAATGTAGGACCGTAAGATTTCCCCATGATAATGCAACAAATGCAAACATCATAAAATGTAATTATGTTTCTCTAAGCTCATGACACTGAAGCTCGACATGTATGAATTGCAATATAAATTGCCAACATTGCC
>BQNB010055838.1:0-38935 GCA_026074375.1 Tanacetum coccineum
GCTGAGACATATAAAAATGGGGGTGTTACAGATTGGTATCAAGAGCTTAAGTTATAGAGAACAAAAGATTTTCAAAAAAAATTAAACGAAAGGATTTTTGAAATCTTTTAACTATAACTGTGCAAGCGAAATTTCTAAATTATCGATGGACAAGAATGAGAAGGATTTTATCGATATATATATGGAAAAATATATATATGTTATAATATGACATTTTCATTTATTTGAATATGAATGTTAATTATGTAATTATTTAATACTAATGCGAGATATTTATACGACGCGGATTGTCATGGAGAACCCTAATTATCTTAACGAGCCGAACGAATCTATTCCCGAAGTGAACCCAGTTGTTTCCGAGCCGAACCAAGTTGTGGATATCCATGATCCCAATAAAATGGTTGACATTCCCGACGATATTGATTTGGTTGATTATGACGAAGAAAATCCTGAAGAAGATCCTGAAGAGGAACATGAGGAAGATGTTAAGATTGAGCTCGAGGATGATGCTGAGTTGATATTGTCTTATGAGGTGGAGGGTGACAAAACCCCGCCACCTGGAGATGTGTCATCTGATTTTGTGTCATTTGATTCTAAGTCAGAGGACGAGGAGGTCGATGTTGTACCCGAGGCTACGGCTGGGACTATTACCCAAAAGCCTTATGCTATTCGCGACTTTCCGAGGGGCTTATTTGAGGTAGGAGAGTCATCTTCTGCTTGTGACTCATCTCATGTTGATGGATTAGCACCGTGGGCCTTAAGGCGTGATTTGGAGGCATCACGTGCACAAGCTAGAGTCATGGAGGCTGAGTTGGGTACATGTCAAACTGAGATTACTCTTCTCAAGTCCAAAAATAAAATCAGGGAGAAAGAAAGGGAGATACTTAATCATGATTTAGAGAATGTCGAGCGTGCTTTGGGTAATGTTCTCAAGAGGATGTCGGTATTAGAGAGTGGGGAGAGTGCCACATTAAAGAAAAGGTTGACTGAGACTGAGACTAAGTTAGAGTGGGCTCGTATAAAGTGTGACATGGCTGAGAGGAGGTTGCATGTGTCTCAAGGGTGGAACAAGAGATTCTACATGGAGATGGTTCATATTAGGGTTGTTCCTAAGTCGCCATCTGATGATGAGGATATTGAGCATCCGAGAAAGAAATCAAAGAACTCTCCTCCTAGTGGGACTGAGGGCCTTCTAAGTCACATAGATCACCTAGTGACTCTTAGTAGATTAATTTATCATTTGTAGTATCTTTTGTAAATCACTAACTAAACTGAGATATTAGTTAGTAGAACTAGTCCTTGGAGTTGTATAGCATTAGATGGTGACATGTAATGTGTGACGATATAGCTTGTGACTCATTTGTGATTAATGAAATGACTATCTTTTGACTTCTAAATTCTACGTGTGTCGTTGTTATCTTTCTTTTCTTGTTTCTTTTAACTGTTCCTATAAATTGTTTGATACAATAATTGAATGAATACTCATTATGATTTGAATTGTGTTGTAATTTCTTCTCTTTGTATTTTCAATCGCAATCGATATTATGGATCTCATGACGATTTTGTCTAAACACTTTTCCTATCAGATTGTAATCGTTCCACCCATTCATTTTGTGAACCACTCTTGACTACTCTCATGCAAACCACTTATTATTTTATAAGTTAATATAATATCACTTGAGAAAATTTAAATTTCCATCATTTTATGAGTTATTTTAATTGAGAATTATAAATAGTCGTTATCACAATAAAGTTATTTATTAAACATCTTGGAAAATAAATTACTTTCATACTATGAACGGTCCTGTAAACTCATTTTTGATTTCCATCTTATAATTAAGCATGGTTATACATTTAAATATAATAACACTAGTTTGACGAACTAAGCATTGCATTGCTATTCCTAAATTATACATAGTCGTGCACCTACGTATAATTTAGAAGGGGCCATGCAAGGCTGAATAGTAGTCACCGTAAGATTTTGAAAAGGTCAACTTTTAACCGTAATGCTGAAGAAAAAAAAATTGTCTTGCAAGTATTACTAGTTAGGGACATCTACATATGTTCCCTTATCCTTTTCCCAA
Organism: Tanacetum coccineum; assembly: GCA_026074375.1. Classification (NCBI taxonomy): domain Eukaryota; kingdom Viridiplantae; phylum Streptophyta; class Magnoliopsida; order Asterales; family Asteraceae; genus Tanacetum; species Tanacetum coccineum. The sequence goes on from BQNB010055838.1 coordinate 2,085, forward strand.
TTGAATTAACCATTTGTGGATGCGGTCTTACTTGACAATTCTTATTCTACCTCTTATTTCCTTTCTTTTCATCATGAAATTCTTTGGACACTTATCCAAATTATCGACTACTGATACCCGACTTGAAGTTTCGACGTTTCTATCCTTTCTTTTCCCACTAATCCTCCTTTGAGTAACGTGGGTAAAGATCCGAGATGCCTTCAGATATGAATAACGAATTATGAAAGTATGGGGTTTATGCATACCCATCATGGTATGCGTCTCTCTTTTAACTCGAAATTCGCCCGTGTGAATCACGCGTTGACTTCGCTCTTTAATTGCTAACTCTGTCTCTTGATTCCCTTGATTTAAGAAAGGTTGTTAGTTATTCCTAGCTCAAGTAAATCAGAAGGAATTTGTGGTATATCTTATATCATAACACGGGGTCGATTCTTGGATCAGGCTAGTTTCTAGAGAGAGAAAAACTTAAGAGAGAATATCTAGAGAGAGAAAGTGTTTTCTTTGTAAATGAAATTATGACTAGCTTACCTCTTTTGGTTATCATGATATGATGCTGCTATTTTGTGTGGAGAGAAAAAAGTTAGGATTTCCCTAGAAGGTAAGACGTTGGTTATCGAAGGCGATAGAAATAATTCTCGATAGAAGATCGTTTCTTGCATTAAGGCCCAAAAGTATATCGAGAAGGGTTGTGAGCTATTCTTAGCTCAAGTGACTGAACAAGAATCGAAGGAGAAACGATTAGAAGATATCCCTGTTATCCGAGATTTTCCCAAGGTATTTCCTGAAGATTTACCTGGACTTCTGCCACCTAGGCAAGTTGAGTTCCGTATTGATCTTATCCTTGGTGCTGCACCTGTGGCCCGTGCCCCATATCATTTAGCACCATCCGAAATGAAGGAGTTGTCCAAGCAACTACAAGAGATGTTGGAGAAAGGTTTTATTCGACCGAGCTCGTCACCGTGGGGAGCTCCAGTATTGTTTGTAAAGAAGAAGGATGGATCATTCAAAATATGCATTGATTACCGAGAACTGAACAGGTTAACGATCAAGAATCGATATCCATTACCGAGGATTGATGACTTATTTGATCAGCTGCAAGGTTCTAGTGTTTATTCGAAGATTGATTTACGGTCTGGTTACCATCAACTTCGTATCCGCGAGGAAGACATTCCAATTACAGCGTTTAGAACTCGTTATGGACATTATGAGTTTCAAGTAATGCCTTTAGGACTGACCAATGCACCTGCAATATTCATGGATTTGATGAATCGCGTGTGCAAGCCGTATCTTGATAAGTTCGTAATCGTATTCATTTATGACATTTCTATTTATATTCTAAAAATAAAGAAGAACATGGTACACATTAGAAGACTCTCTTAATTTGCTAAGGAGCGAAATTTGTACGCTAAGTTATTCAAGTGTGATTTTATTGCTTGATTCCGTGAATACCTTGGCCCGATAGTGATTGATAATAAGTGGACTTAACACTTTGCTACATTAGCTCATCCGTTACCTTTTCCTTTCATTAATCTCTTATACTCATTTTAGCCTTATAAGCCAAATAAGTTGTCAAGCTTATTTCGTGGCTTATTTTATAAGCTACGACTTCGGGCTTATTTTTTCTAGGATTCATATAGCATAAGCTATTTTCTGTATTTTTCCTAGAATTTTTACTATAAGTTTAGTATTTGTAGTCTTTTATTTTCTTTAAAAAACTTTAAAAAATCATAAAAAAATAGATAATTAATCAGAAAAATAAAAATCTTTTTTATAAAATTTTCTTTTATCATAAAGTTTATAGGAAAATTAGTTTCACTTTCGTAGGATCTAATTTGCAAAAATTCACTTTTTAAAGAACGGGTTTCGTTCCCGTTCTCGGTTTTCAATCTTTAACGCTCGTTTTAACTTCGTCTTCGTTCTAGTTTTTTTAAACTTAATTTTTAGTCAATTAGAATACATTTTAAAAGAAAAATAAAAATTAGGTTTAATTTTGTAGAATTTAGGTTTTTGGCCTTAGTTTTAGTGTCCCGTTTCGCGTTTTTAATTAAATTTTGAAATTGTTTTTTTTTATTTAGTAGTGATAGATTATCAAAAATATCTTTGCTTCATTCAAATCAGAATCCAAGCTTAAACGAGGTTTCAATTTCACTAGTCGTTGGGGAAACGACCCGGGTGATCATTCTTCCCGGTTAAATATATGTATTATATATTATATTATATATATTTTTAAGAGTAAATTTTATCGAGGGTAACTTGGTAATTTTCTTAATTGGTCTTTTAAATATTATATTATATATTAGATTTTATATTGTATTTTATATAGTGGTAAGTATTCCCGCCTGTCACGCGGGTGACCGGGTTCGATCCCCGGCAACGGCGCCAAAAACTGATTGTGAAGTTTAGATACACAATAAAATACAATATAAAATATAATATTCAAAAGAGCAATTAAGAAAATTACCAAGTTACCCTCGATAAAATTCACTCTTAAAAATATATATAATATAATATATAATACGTATATTTAACCGGGAAGAATGATCACCCGGGTCGTTTCCCCAACGACTAGTGAAATTGAAACCTCGTTTAAGCTTGGATTCTGATTTGAATGAAGCAAAGATATTTTTGATAATCTATCACTATTAAATAAAAAAAACAACAATTTCAAATTTTAATTAAAAACGCGAAACGGGACACTAAAACTAAGGCCAAACCCTAAATTCTACAAAATTAAACCGAATTTAAAATTTTCCTTTTAAATATATTCTAATTGACTAAAAACGAAGTTTAAAAAAACTAGAATAAAAACGGAGTTAAAACGAGCGTTAAATTTGAAAACGAGAGCGGGAACGAAACCCTACATTTAAAAAATTATTTTTTGCAAAATAGACCCTACGAAAGTGAAACAAATTTTCCTACAAACTTTATGAATAAAGAAAATTTTATAAAAAATATTTTTATTTTTCTGCCTAATTTTCTATTTTTTATGATTTTTAAAAGTTTTAAAAGAAAATAAAAGATTAAAAATACTAAACTAATAGTAAAAATTCTAGAAAAAATTCAGAAAATAGCTTATGCTATATGAATCCTAGGAAAAATAAGCCCGAAATCGTAGCTTATAAAATAAGCCACGAAATAAGCTTAACAGCTTATTTGGCTTATAAATATAAATGGTGTATAAAGGATTAATGAAAGGAAAAGGGAACGGATGAGCTATTGTAGCATGGTGTTAAGGCATTGGGTCTATAAGTGTGACGTCGTGGGTTCGAGGCAGGCAAACCCCCACTTTTTGCACTTTTTTTATTTTTACTTTTATGAAAAACTAAATACTAGGACTTATAGAGGACACAAAAATAAGCTACTTTAATAAAGATAACCTAAACTGAAACTAAATAATAAGCTCAAAAAGAGCTTATCCAAGCTGCTGTATCAGTTAGCTAGCTTTAAAGCTCACTTTTACTTATAAGCTTATAAAAGACTCATTTTAAGCTCAATTTGAGAAAGAAAAGGTGATCTAGCAAGCTTATGATTTGCTTAATCTAAAAATGAAAAGTAAATTGACCTAGAGATAGATTAAGCTAACTAAAATTAAAGGTAAAAATGCTAAACTCAAGAAACTAAGCAAAAAGCATAAAATCCATATAAGCTCAAATTCTCAATAAGCTATTTCTGATTAAGAGCTTTTGCAAACTAGCTTGAATACTTATTGATTATATAACTGAATCATAAAATCAACTCCTTAAGACTAGAAATCAAAAATTTAAACACTAATCCTAATCCTGCTGTTTTTGGCTTTTGAGGCTAATTAATGACTTTTAAGCTAAATGTACCTATGTAAATAAGCTTGGAAATAAAAAGAAAGTCTTAAACTGAATTAAGCTATACCTAATCTAAATCCTACTCTAACCTTAGAAGCTAAACCTATTATTACTTAGCTAGAAATTAAGCCAAAAGTGACAGCAGTACTAACTGTTAGTTAGTACTGATGCACTTGACACAAACAAAAACCAAGTAGTGCAGGTTACCTAAAGGGTGAACCTGCACTAAGACACTCTTATTGAGTGTGTGTAAACCCAAATCAAGAGATAACCAAGCCTGAGTGGCTAATGTGATTAAACCAAGCATGTATCGAATTGCAAGTAGTACAACACAAACTAGAGCACCACAGTTGAATCAGACTTATAGGAATACTAATCCTCGTGTATCTACATCTACAGGAGTAGCTCATAGAACTAATGTTAGCAGACCACAGCCTAGGAGCAATCAAATGAAAGATAAGGTCCTGCCAAACACTAGTCAAGTGAAGTTTAAGAAGATTGAAGTAGAAGACCACCCTAGGATTTCTAGTATTTCTAATCAAAAAAAGTCTGTAACTACGTGTAATGACAATTTAAATTCCAGAACTTCAAATGTTAATGCTGTTTGTGCTACTTGTGGAAAACGTGTGTTTAATTTGAATCATGATGCTTGTATTTCTAAGTTTTTGAAAGACGTGAATGCTAGAACTAAGAAGCCTAATGTAGTGCCTATTAGTACTAGAAAACCCAAAAGTCAAGCGAACAAATCTGTTGCAACACCCCATAAGAAAACAGTTGCATCAGAATCCACTACCACAAATTCTAAGAGTTACTATAGGATGCTATATAAGAAAACTAGTAAGGTGTGGAAATGGTGGATAGCATAACAATGCCCATTAGCATATACATGGGTTCCTAAGACAAAAAGGAAATGGGTACCTAAAGTGAGGAATAAAAGTGTGACTAAGAAAGTTAGTTTTTCCATAGATAATGTATCTAGGATAACAAATGTCTTAAAACTCATAAATACTTTAGGATCCAATTTGTCATGTATTCCATCGTCCTCTAACTCTCTTATAGATTGTACAACTCATCCTATTCATTGTTGACTCGGGATGCACAAAGCACATGACAGGCAATCTATCACTGCTGTGCATTTTTATAGAAAAATATTTGGGTACCGTTCGTTTTGGCAATGATCAATTTGCTCCAATTCTTGGTTATGAAGATTTGGTTTAAGGAAATATTATGATCAACAGGGTTTACTACGTTGAAGGTCTCAATCATAATCTTTTCTCGGTTGGTCAATTCTGTGATGCATATTTGGAGGTTGCATTTCAGAAATCTATGTGTTTTGTTAGAGATCTTCAGGGAAACGAGTTACTAACAGGTAATCGTAGAACTGACCTCTATATAATTTCTCTTCAAGAAACAACTTCATCAACTCTAATCTGTCTCATGGCTAAAGCTTTACCAACTCAAGCATGGTTATGGCATCGAAGACTTTCTCATCTCAACTTCGACTACATCAACTTGCTTTCAAAGAAAGATGTTGTGATTGGTTTACCAAAACTGAAGTATGTCAAGGATCAACTATGCTCCTCTTATGAAGTAAGTAATGCAAAACGAAGTTCATTCAAGTCGAAGACTGTTCCAAGTTCAAAAGGTCGATTGAATTTGCTTCACATGGACTTATGTGGTCCAATGCGGTTGCTAGCATTAATGGGAAGAAATATATTCTGGTAATTGTCGATGACTACTCCAGATATACTTGGACACTCTTTCTACGTTCCAAGGATGAAACACCAGAAGTTTTAATTGACTTTCTCACGATGATCCAAAGAAATCTTCAAGCCCCTGTAATTTCTGTTCGCACTGACAGAGGCACTGAGTTCTTAAACAAGACACTTAATGCATTCTTTAAAGAAGAAGGAATTGAGCATCAAACTTCTACACCTCAAACACCTGAACAAAACGGCGTTGTTGAAAGATGAAACCGCACTCTCGTTGAGGCTGCTCGAACGATGCTTTCAGCTTATAAACTTCCTTTATTCTTTTGGGCTGAAGCAATTACAACCGCATGCTATACTCAAAACAAATCAATCATTATCCCAACTCATGAGAAAATGGCATATCACATCATCAATGATAGAAAACCCTCAATCAAACACCTTCACATCTTTGGTTGCACTTGTTACCTAACCAGAGATGGTGAGACCTTAGATAAAATGAAAGAAAAAGGGGATCCGTGCATTTTGGTGGGATACTCCACTCAGTCAACAGGATATCATGTCTACAACAAGAGAACAAGGTTGATAGTTGAATCCATCCATCTCAGATTTGATGAGATCAAAGAGATGTCTGAGACGTCTGTTGCTAATGACACTTCAGGCCTCGTTCCCCAACGACAAAAGGCGTCAGATTATGACAACCCTGACCCCGCACCAGAACTACAAAATGTTTCTCCTTCAGCAGATACAACAGTTCCATCACAACAGGAGTTGGATCTTCTTTTCGGTCCTTTGTATGATGAATTTTTCAATGATGGTACTTCTCGTGTCAACAAGTCTTCTTCTCCCACCGACAATTCTATTAAAAAAGACACACTACCTTCAATGCATATTCAACCTCCATCAGAACCATCAACTCCTACAAATGTTCATGCTGAGGAAAACAACGATAATCAAGCAGAATTTACCAATCCTTTCTGTACACCGGTACAAGAAAATGCTGAGTCTTCCTCACGTAATATTGGTACTTCAAATATGCATACCTTCAATCAACCTCAAGATTCCGAATACCGATGGACAAAAGATCACCCGTTAACTCAAGTTCGTGGCAATCCATCCAAGCCAGTGCAAACAAGACGACAACTTGCAACCGATCCTGAAATGTGTATGTTCGCACTCACCGTGAGCACTGCTGAACCAAAAAACATTAAGGAGGCAATGGCTGATTCTGCATGGATAGAAGCAATGCAGGAAGAACTTCATCAGTTTGACAGACTACAAGTCTGGGAACTCGTTGACAAACCTTTTGGCAAGAACGTAATCAAGCTAAAGTGGTTATGGAAAAACAAAAAGGATGAAGACCAAACTGTAATTCGCAATAAAGCACGACTTGTAGCAAAGGGTTATGCTCAGGAAGAGGGTATTGATTTCGAAGAATCATTTGCTCCAGTTGCTCGCTTGGAGGCTGTCAGGATTTTTGTTGCATATGCTGCACACAAGTCTTTTCCAATTTATCAAATGGACGTGAAAATAGCATTTCTTAATGGTCCATTAAAAGAGGAGGTTTATGTTGCACAACCAGACGGATTTGTTAATCCTGATCATCCAGACAAAGTTTACCGTCTAAGGAAAGCTCTATATGGATTCAAACAAGCTCCGAGAGCCTAGTTTGATGAACTCTCAAAATTTCTAATTTCCAAAGGTTTTACTAAAAGTATCATTGACCTGACCCTATTCACAATAAAATACGGGGAGGACATTCTACTTGTGCAAATTTACGTTGATGACATTATTTTTGGTTCCACAAACCTTAAATTTTCAAAACGTTTTGAAAAATTAATGCACGGTAGATTTGAGATGTCCTTAATGGGAGAAATGAAATTCTTTTTAGGACTTTAGATCCACCAATCCCTACGCGGTATTTTTATCAATCAGGCCAAATATACTTTAGAAATTCTAAAAAACATGGTATGGAAAAGGACAAAGCATTGGTAGACCAATGGCTACGGAACCTAAATTAGATGCAGACTTGAGTGGTGAACCCATAGACCAAACTGACTACTATAGTAAAATTGAGTCACTCATGTATCTGACATCTAGTAGACCAGACATAGTGCAAGTTGTATGTTATTGTGCAAGATATCAAGCAAGAACGACTGAAAAACACCTCAAAGAGGTTAAAAGGATCTTTCGATACTTAAGAGGTACCATTCACATGAGACTTTGGTATCCGAAGGGTTCTGGCTTTGAACTAACAGTTTTTAGATGTCGACCATGCCGGATGCATTGATACTCGCAAAAGCACTTCTAGTAAAAATGTGTATGAAAGTTTATGAATAGAATAATTAGGGTTTACACATTGTATATTGAGTGTATTAGCTTGTACAAAAGTGGTGGTGAAGAAATTGAAGGTAAAACGGAGGTAAAACGGCTATTTTGGATATCGTGCATTAATGACTTGTATATTGTGCTTTGAAAGCTTGTACTTGACTTGTAGGGAGTTTATATTTCAATTGAAATGTTATATTACTTGTATATATGCTTTAGTAGCTTGTACATTCACTTTAGATATTAACCCTTCATGGAATTAGGGTTTAGAGGTATACGATAACGGTTTAAAGCCCGTTTTGATATAACGTTGCGAATGGTACATTATAGGAATAATGTACTTTGTAATAAGGATATTAAGATATTGAATTGACATTTTATGATATTTGCTTGACATATATGAAGACAGGATTGCCATAGATAGGTTGCGTGAGCTCGTCTACTTTAGTTATGCAAGTTATCTTGCTTAATGAGATAATGACAATGCAAGTAATGTAATAAAGCGAAAAATTTTCCCCGTATAATTGTGATAATAGTAAAATAGGTTGTTGAAAATTCTGAGTTGTTATAGTCTCCACCCCTTACAAAAATCTTGTCCCAAGATTTAATTGAAAGTTATAGTGAATAGATGTAGGTACTGGGCATGAATTTGATTTTTATGTTAGGTTAATCAAGGTTACAAGTCCACGTGTGTGATGCATTTATAATTATGTTGTACACCATAATTATAATTACCTCCTTTCACACGTCTACTTATTTTCAAGATCATACCTCTTGGTGACAGTCAATAGAATTTCTCTAGATTCTGGTAGAACTTGGGTGAATAAAATACTTCGATTTACGGAACCTGTGGGTTATGGTCTACTTTTGCTATGCCACTCTAATCGTAAAGAATTGTTATTCGTTAACCTTTAAAAGTCAACATCGAATAAGAATGCTATCACAAGTCTTTGTCAAAATTTTCATACCTAGTGGTATTGAAATCATTTGACATTGTATAGATTCTTGTGTGTTTCCTTGTTATTATGTTACAGAATATAACAGAGAATTTTAGAATACGGAGATCATGGAATGAGTGATGTCAAGGAATGATTATGAATTTGTAAGAGAGTTGCTAATCATGTGAGATACAGATTTTTGGAATGAATGGATGATGAAGGTAATAATGATAATGTTTAAGTGAAGAAAAGGAAAGTATTTGTACAAACGGTTTGAAAGAAACTTGTTTGTACATATGTTATATACTTAAGCCTAGTTATTTATATTTGTCACTTCACAATAAGAAGCGGTCAAACTTCTTGTAAACTGAGGGAATTTATTATAATTCATAGTTCAGGGATTTATAATTTCCTTATTCAAATGAAGAAGCGTCCTAATTCATTTCAATAAGATGATCATAAATCATCTTACCTAAGCATAGAATCATGATATCGTAATGTATAGAAACTGATATGATCATGAATGGTTAGATAATATTGAGATGTTAATTGTGCTGACGTTCATATAATCGAAGATGAAAATTTGTGTTGCAAAGGTATGAGGAGAGTATTTAGAGTTTGAGTATGATAGAATCGACAAATAATGTCGAGTTTTGATACCACCAGATAACAAGATGTAACGGAATTATCTCTTTATTATTTCATAGATAACTTTACATACGAACTTTACATATGAAAAAGAGTTGATACTTATGTTACATGTCTCGAGATTTAGTTGAGAGATAGAGTGATGTTGGAAAATAGATGTTTTTAGCTCCTACAGTTTCTAGTCTGATGGCCTACTTTGTGGCAATTCTGACACCTAACAGTGCACGGTCCTGTGTGATGCAGAGTACACTTCCTACAAAGGGGATGAGGTCCATTATATCCACGGTTTCCATTAGCCTTAAAGATTTCATGCCTTCCATTTTGCTGCTGATGGTGATAATTGTTGCGGTTGTTATTGTTACGGTTATTTGGGTAGTTATTTTTGTTAATGTGATTGTTGGAGTGGTTATTGTTGTTGCGATCATTGGGGTAGTTGTTGTTGTTGGTGTTCCTTCTATCATCGATCTTTCGTTTGTGATCATTGGTTTCTTGCACAGAATTACGCTTTATTATTTGGTCCATTAGTCTGTGAGCTATGTTGGTGGCTTCTTCCAGAGTCTGAGGTTTTGAAGCAGTAACGTTTCCTTCAATGCTTTGCGGTGCGTGGTGGGCAGTCCCCGATGAAGCTTTCCATTAAGTTTTTAGAATTTGCTCCATGTTTGGACATAAGAATGCTAATTCTTGGAATCTTCTAATATAAGTCTTGAGATCACTTCCATTTACAGTCAGACCATAAAATTCATCTTCCATTTTCTTGATCTCAGTTCGAGGACAGTACTTGTTCGTCAAAAGCCTTTTTAACTCAGTCCAGGTGATTTGATTAGCTTGCTCTATTCCCATAGGCTGGGCATATGCATTCCACCAGGACAAGGCATCATCAGTTAAGGTACCAGTAGCAAATGTTACTTTATTTTCCTCAGCACATCTGCTTCATGAGAATACTGATTCAGTTCGTTCAAACCAGCGAATCCTTTCGTACCATTAAAGCAAAAAGGTTGACAGCTGATAAACTCTTTGTAGTTTCCCGTTTTTACTGCAGGAGTTCCAGTAAGATTGTTGGGATTACTAGCACTTGCTATGGCAGCAGTCTGTGCTTCCATGGCTGTAGTAAGATCAGCAATCAGTTGTCGGATGGCATCTAAAGTTATGGTTGGTGTTTCGGATGTTGACGTCCTTTTGTGAGGCATTCTATCAACATAAGAAAATATGTAGTAAGAATGACATCACAAGTTTAGAAAGGTAATACTTTAAAGAAAATGTGATGCTTAAAATGCTTACAGAAATGCTTATTTTTGAATTTTAAGCACTTAGGGGTTATGGTATGATTCATGAAGACGGAGATAATGATGTAATTAGTGTAAATGATGATGAAAGAGTGATAAGTTGGAAACAATAAGATACGAAACGGGATTGCCTTTATAAATAACTTGCCTACATAGTTAAGATTTGACAAGCGTTTTTATTTATACCACACATCCCATGGCTAGGAAATAGCTATAACTATTCTAAGAGTTTGTTGATTCTGAGCCAGTAGATGACATCCTAAAGATCCTCCTGATCTGTTTGGTGACGAGCTTGGATTTTCTCAATGATTTGTTCAAGATCAGAAATTCTGTTGTAAGCAAAGGCAATCTTATCCTTTTTCCCTAACTGCTTCTTTTGAAGTTTGATAATCTGAGTACAGATTTTCTTGAGTTTAGTCTTTAGTTCATCACTATTCCTTCGTATGATCATTCTATCAATACGTCCTTCCTCTATTTTCTTGATGTGGTAAAGATAGAGTTCATCTAAGTAATTCAAAATATGATGTTTTAGATACATCTTAATGGGACATTTTCCTATTTCAAATATCTGAGGTGGGGTAGGAGTATAAACTGAGGAAGATGGTGATACCACATCACTGGTTTGATTGTCGGGATGAATTAATAACGTAGTTGAGGAGAAGATGGGGTATGGATTCGCTTCATTAGGTGGTAGTAGTTAATCAGGAATAAAAGAAAATATCAATGATTAAATAGTAGTGTTGGGGGTAATATCGGAGGATAGAGTCAAAAAAAAAAAAAAAAAAAAATAGCTGGTGAAAGTAATAGGGTTGGTGTGAAATATGTGATTCCTTAGATAAATGCTTGTGCATGGGCTGGAATGCGGGGTAGGCGTGGGTGGATTTCCAGTGGGCGGGTGGGGGGGGGAGCGAGAGGTAAGAGTCCTTCAAATAAATTTTATTTAAAAAGTGAGGAATAATGGTGGGATCATATTTTCCTGAGAGTTTTCCGAAGAGTTAAAAGAATTGCTTCCCAATGAAACTGGGAAATAATCTGATGAGACCGAAGTATAGTTAAGAATATTCATAGAGGAAAAAGCATCCTCAATATCGGAAGTAGAGTGGTTGGGAGAAGACATCGTTCTATTAACAACCTAGTTGTAAATAACATAAGTTATTTATGTAATAGTATAATAGATATGTATATTTACATACTTGTTCCGGAATGTAGTGGCACGGAGGACTTTGATGGCTGAAAAATGAAATGTGGTTATAGTTAAGGTTTTGACCTTGTTCTCTATAACCATGGCGCTGATACCAATCTGTAACACCCCCATTTTTACAATATAGCAGCGAAAGCTAATCTGGGGTATTACTTCATGGATACAACAATCATAATCATAGAAAACAACCCAAAAGAGACGTTTATTCAAAAGATATGTTATCATTCATTTCAAATCAAAGTTTTACAAAGGCAGGTCCCAAAATCTAGAAATATAAAATGTGAATGATAACAAGTTTTAGCCATCTTCATGTCCATGCCACTCCATGCCATAAGTTGCTCAATTACCTGAGATAAACATGCATAAAAAGGGTCAACACAAAGGTTGAGTGAAATTCATAGGTTTGAAATGTAATAGTTGAATACAAGTTATAATGGAAATATTGGCATTACTAGGATAATTATCATAGAGATCAGTATTATTATAGAGAACAGTATTATCATGGAAAACAGTTGAATATTATATGGTTGAATGCAAGTCACTATAATGGTAATAATTACAATGAATACAATTATCATGGAAAATCAGGGTAACATTATTTATTGCACCTAAGCTCATGACATCAATACATTAACAGGGAAATCACCGTAGTGATATTGGTTAGGGACAGATATCCCCATGGAAAAGGTAACTTGCCAAGGTCACCTATTAGGTCCAATATTAGTTGCGTTTTGCTTCCGATGATGGGTTTATCCACGGGAGCCATCACCCCTAATTGATCTATTCACATTTCGCGTTCACTCGCAATGCAAGTAATTAATGATTCATGATATGTAAATAATGGCACTGGAAGCTACTTAGGCAATAATATATCTGGATAGCATACAGTTGGAAAAACACTTGCATTCATGGTTTATATCAGGTATAACAGGTTTATAAAGTATTTAAAAGATGGAAATATGGGGTTATGAATTCATTAACTCTTTGAAAAGTAATCACATTGTTATGAGTATATAAAAGAGTTTGTAACAAGCAAGTATCCCCCTCGTGGGTTTATAAAACATGTAAATAAGTAAAGGCGAGGTTATGAACTTCACCTGGTAGGTAGATGTAATAAATATTCTGAAATGAAAGCTGACGACCTTATCACAATCTTAACCGGGGAATGTTGATATAATAATTTTGTTTATATTTTATCTTTTAAAAATTTTTTTTCTTGTTTTTTTATTTTAAAATTTTTTTTTTAAAATTAATTTATTTATTTTTTTTTTCTATATCTTTTTTTTTTTATTTAATTTATTCTTTTTTTTTTATTTATTTTCTTTTTTTTTATTTTAAAATGATAGTAAACAACCACGTCACATAACCTGATTAAATATGTTGAGTCTTAGGAAGATTGTACTCTAGAACTTTAGTTTTAAGAGTTATGAGTTTGATTGAGGAGTTTAGAATTATTGTATCACCGTTCGGGCCATCATAATTCAGAAGTCATTCAGTAAACATTTGAGGAGCTAGGGCACTTTAAATCGTAAACCCAACAACTCAGTCAGAACGTAATACCAAGATGAAACTCCTTAATATGAAGCTCCCTAGTATTGTGATATGATATAATCGGTTTTAAGCGTTTTAATCAATATCTGGAAATGTTAAGCACGAGAAGCGTTAATTAAAGTTATGTCTTGTAAGGTTTTAAACATGATTTTATACTTTTTCAAAATGTTACATTTTAGACCCTGGGGTTTGGAAAATTGCAATTAGGCCCTTGGAGTTTGCATTTTTACGACTTTGGTCCTTCAAGTTTTAAAGATATACCAAGTAAACCTTGTACTTTGAAAAGTGACATAATAGACCCCTATAGTTATAACTTTGATAAAATGACACTTTTAGTCCTTTTAGTTATAAGTTTCTGAAAGTTACGATATATACCCCTTGCATGGATTATAATTACAAAACATGTCCAAATTGCCATGCAAGCTTAGTTTAACATTTCAATAGACATTTATAAGTTATAATAAACTAAAATATGAAGTTTTAACGCAACACAAGTTTAAAATAACGATTCGTTAAGCTAGGAAGCAAAACGGGTCATATTAGGGTTTCAAAACGTAAACGCGTAGGTTTTAAGTTCAAATTCCTTCATTAATCAATAAAGTGGTTATTTTAACATTATTTAAGAATGCTAGGATAGATTATAACAATATTTAACCATTATAACATTTAGTTTTAAGAAAAACGCGAAATTAGGGTTTCGGTGTAACAGTTTTGGTCAAAAATTGGATTAATGAGCATGAATTGGTTATGAAAATTTACAAGATTTTATTTTATGTCATATGAACATTATAAGGGTGTATTAGCAGGTATGAAGTTGATAGAACCTGGGTTTGAGCTTCAATGATCAAAAATGGTGGAAATGGGTCGTTTCGGGTAGTATTTCCACTCGTACGCCTTGTATCTTTACTCCGGGGCTTCAATTCTTCAAGGCTTCACTTCTTGAACTTCTTTAATGATCCTAGGATCATATGGGAGAAAATTATTACTGCCTTATGGGTTTGAGAGAGGAGATGGGTGGTGCGAGTTCTAAAGAGCTACCAAGGGCTCTATTTATAGTCATTTGGGATCATGGAGAGTAAGAAAGGCTTAACATCTTCTCTTGACACATGTAGGGACTAGGAGAAGATGTGTACCAACTATAAACTCAGATGTGGAGGCCTAGAAACTTAGATTGAAGTGTTGGAATCACATGGGACTACCGCGGTTGCTATTGGATAAAAGAGAGGTCATGTGGCCTCTTTCTTGGCCATGGAAAGGTCTAAGCTGCTGGATAACTAGCTTAAGGTCATCTAGAAGGAGTCTATTGAGGTGGTTTGCACATGGGTTAAGTCAAAATAGGTCAAAATGAGTCAATGTTAACCGCGAGTCAGATTTAGACTCGGCAAAGATTTTCACAAGTTTTCTTGGTGGTATTTAGTGTTTAATGATTAAGGATTGATAAAATATGTTCTTAAGGTCTTTAAATAAGGTAACTAGCAAAGATTAGGAATTGGTTTGGGTTAAAACGAGTCTAAAATGAAGAAATGGGGCCGCGGGTATCATTTGGCACGATTTAGGGTTTTTAGGGAATTCAATGCTTAAATTTTGAATATACTTGTAATGTAAATGTTAATATGTGTTTACAAGGTTTGTATTTTGGATAATTAACAAAAAATGATAAGTGGTTTGGTTTAGAATGGGTTGAAATAGTCGTGGGTTTGAATTAGGGCATGTAATGGACTTTTAGGGTTTTCTAGGTTTCTATTTCAAGTATATTGTCAAAGAAATGATAGATACTGATGGTTAATGATTTGTAAACTCATATTATGAGTTTACAATAGCTCATGGTTGCTTATTTGAGGTTGAATGGGTTAAAAACAAGAAAACGGGTTAAGTGATCATTTAGGGCTCATTTAGGGTTTCTTGGATTCGATTCTTGTATAATTGAAGTAGGATTATGAAATAATGATACAATAGGATTGATATGATTGTGAAATAAGTTATTACAACTTATTTGAGTGTTGGTTGAGGTTTAAAATGGATAATAATTGATAAACGGGTCATGGTTTAGAAACTAGCTCGGTTTTAGGGTTTAGGGTTTTGAATTAGGGTTTTGAGTGTAAATATGTGTGTGAAGGCTTATGAATAGAATAATTAGGGTTTACACATTGTAGAATGAGTATAGTAGCTTGTACGGAGGTAAAACGGCTATTTTGGATATCGTGCATTAATGACTTGTATATTATGCTTTGAAAGCTTGTACTTGACTTGTAGGGAGTTTATATTTCAATTGAAATGTTATATTACTTGTATATATGCTTTAGTAGCTTGTGTATTCACTTTAGGGGTTAACCATTCCATGAGATTAGGGTTTAGGGCATTTGATAATAGTTTAAAGCCCGTTTTGATATGATGTTGCAAATGGTACATTATAGGAATAATGTACCTTGTAATAATGATATTATGATATTGATTTGACATGTTATGATGTTTGCTTGACATATATGAAAACAGGATTGCCATAGATAGGTTTCCAAGTTACATGACATACTGAGATATTGACAATACGAGTAATGTAATAAAGCGAAAAATTTCCCTGTATAATTGTGATAATAGTAAAATAGGTTGATGAAAATTCTTGGGTTGTTATATGGGCACCTTTGGGCTTATAAATAAGCCACCTAGAGAAAGTCTTAATGCTTGAAACTCCTAGGTCTTGAAAAAGAGCTTATGGGCTTTTTAGAAAGCCCAATAGCCTAAACCGAATTCAACAAATAAGCCAGGAAAAGCAGCTTGAAAGTAGCTATTTTGCACCAGGGGAGGCTTATGCCTTTGGAAAGGGCTTATTACAATCCTATTATTAAGCCACCAAATAAACTTGGAAATACAAATTAAGCTCACACTGATTGAGAATGGTTGCTAATGAACTTGTGCAAGAGGTTTCAAACCCTAAAACACACCATGGCTTATCTAAATTGTAGCTTAAAAATGGGACTTTTTGTGACTTAAACTGTTTTGACAGAAATTGTCAAACCACAAACAACAATGCAGGTACTCTTCTATCAACCTTAAAGCACCACAACACTCAAAATTAACAGGAAAATGGAAGCATACACTAATTTTATACTAGTGATCAAAAAACAACAATTCTAGTGATTGAAAATTTGGCAGACTCAAACCATGGCAAACTTATGACCTTGAAAATGAAATTTGAACAATGACACCGAAAAAAGAAGTTCAAACTACTTAATTTTGCTAACCAAAATTGGTTCAGTGACTTTAACCCATTTTCCTAACCATTCTGACCCACTTTGGCCTTGTGCCAAACACTCCTTTATCTTTGAAATTGGATTTTTAAAGCTGATTAAACTGATTTTTAACAAATAAAGCCTTAATACCAGATGCTT
Organism: Tanacetum coccineum; assembly: GCA_026074375.1. NCBI lineage: Eukaryota > Viridiplantae > Streptophyta > Magnoliopsida > Asterales > Asteraceae > Tanacetum > Tanacetum coccineum. Next base: position 18,947 of record BQNB010055838.1, read on the forward strand.
ATTAGCTTACTAAGGATCTAATGAAGAACTTAAACCATGGAAATAAGCAGATACAATAAGCAAAAGAGAAATGGACTGATTTAAGCTTTTTAAGGCAAATTCAACTAAAATAATGAAACAAGGGGACAAGGACAATGCAGGTATACTAAATAATAAAAGATAATGTCAATAAGCACAAGTTAGCAGGAAAAGGTGAAAATAAGCACAATAAGCTATGATTAAGCTATGCTACAGTAGATTCTTAAGAAAATGAAAATAAAGAACTCACAAGTTCTCAAGGATTTCTTGTTTGAATTCAAGCAATATTAATCACTCCTATTGTCTCCCATGAGACTCTAAAACCATAGCCATCCACAATATGCTATGCTCCTTGCTTTGATAGATTTTTTTATTTTATATTTTTGGGTAAAATAAGAACTTAAAGCAACACAAAGCTAATGAGCTTCTTCACTTAAGTTTGAAACAGTTAAAAGGAGATTTTTAAAGGCTTTTTAGAGCTTTTTAAACCTATTTAATACAAGTAAATAAATATTAAAAACATGGCAGAATTACTTAAATTTCTTCAAACTTTCATTAAACTAAAAATAGGCTACAATACTTGGAAAATTAAGCTAAAAATTACTTAAAAATAAGCTGAAAAGAAAAGATAGATCTATTGGCTACATTGGGTTGGGTATTTATACCCGAAAAACCCAAGTCTTCATTTATTTGGTTTGTGTTTCTTCACTGAGGCAAAAGAGCTCAGTTGTGCTTCTCTAGTGAGTAATAAGCCCCAAAAGTCAGCTTTGGCCCTTGATCAAGTCCTGTGTATGTTCGGATCATCATCACCATCGTTGGTTTTGCTCGAAATATGTGAGATTGCCAAGTTGATAATCTTTTCTTGGGTTATGGTGGTAGTAGAGAGGGGAAGGATGCTTTGTCCATGGGTTTTGTTGAGTGAAGCAGGGTAAAAGGGGATGGGAAGACTCGTGACTTGGGATTGGTTTAAAATGGGCGAGAAATTTGGTTTGTGGGTAACAGGGTAACGTTTGGGTGGTTTCCAACTTTGGTCCTCCAACCTTTACACTCTTATTGCAAAATTTGTCCTTGATGGTTATATAAGATTGAGGGTTTGGCAGAAATGCCCCCTCAACCTTATATCTTTAATTGCAAAATCAGTCCTAGTGGTAATATGACTTTAGGGGCTTGGCAGGTTTGGCCCCTAAAGTTATATTTCAAATAAATAGCAATTTCAGCCCTTGTAGTCTTTTATCTCTAGCAACAACTTAGGGATTTGGCATTTGTGGTCCTTCAAGTTGTATTTTATGCTTCAGTTTCTCAGAGTTGACTTGACTTTGTTAGGGTTGACTTTGACTTTGACTGTTTGACATTTCTGTTGACTTTTTGACTTTGACTTGGCTTCGTCTTTTCAAACTTTTCCATTTCGTGCTCAGTTTTATCATTTTTGGCTTTGTTTTTCGTCCTTTTGTGTGATATCCGTTTCCTGCACAATACAAATGCATAACAAACATATATTTGGCAGTTTTTGTCTGTTTTTGGTCATTTAAGCTCGTTTTTAATGGAAAAAGGTATGTGTAATTAAGCACATACCAACTTTCTCATCTCAACTTCGACTACATCAACTTGCTTTCAAAGAAAGATGTTGTGATTGTTTTGCCAAAACTAAAGTATGTCAAGGATCAACTATGTTCCTCTTGTGAAGTGAGTAAAGCAAAACGAAGTTCATTCAAGTCAAAGACTATTCCAAGTTCAAAAGGACGGTTAAATTTGCTTCATATGGACTTATGTGGTCCAATGCGGGTTGCAAGCATAAATGGGAAGAAATATATTCTGGTAATTGTCGACGACTACTCCAGATACACTTGGACTCTCTTTCTACGTTCCAAGGATGAAACACCAGAAGTTTTAAAAGACTTTCTCACGATGATCCAAAGAAATCTTCAAGCCCTAGTAATTTCTGTTCGCACTGACAGAGGCACTGAGTTCTTAAACAAGACACTTAATGCATTCTTTAAAGAAGAAGGAATTGAGCATCAAACTTCTACTCCTCGAACACCTGAACAGAACGGCGTTGTCGAAAGACAAAACCGCACTCTCGTTGAGGCTGCTCGAACGATGCTATCGGCTTCTAAACTTCCTTTATTCTTTTGGGCTGAAGCAATTGCAACCGCATGCTATACTCAAAACAGATCAATCATCATCCCAACTCATGAGAAAACGGCATATCACATCATTAATGATAGAAAACCCTCAATTAAACACCTTTACATCTTTGGTTGCACTTGTTACTTAACAAGAGATGGTGAAAATTTGGATAAGATGAAAGAAAAAGGGGATCCGTGCATTTTGGTGGGATACTCCACTCAGTCAAAGGGATATCGTGTCTACAACAAGAGAACAAGGTTGATAGTTGAATCCATCCATCTCAGATTTGATGAGATCAAAGAGATGTCAGAGACGTCTGTTGCTAATGACACTTCAGGCCTCGTTCCCCAATGACAAAAGGCGTCAGATTATGACAACCCTGACCCCGCACCAGAACTACAAAATGTTTCTCCTTCAGCAGATACAACAGTTCCATCACAACAGGAGTTGGATCTTCTTTTCGGTCCTTTGTATGATGAATTTTTCAATGATGGTACTTCTCGTGTCAACAAGTCTTCTTCTCCCACCGATAATTCTGCTCCACAAGACACACACCCTTCAACGAATATTCACCCTACATCAGAACCATCAACTCCTACAAATGTTCATGCTGAGGAAAACAACGATAATCAAGCAGAATTTACCAATCCTTTCTGTACACCGGTACAAGAAAATGCTGAGTCTTCCTCACGCAATATTGGTAATTCAAATGTGCATACCTTCAATCAACCTCAAGATTCAGAATACCGATGGACAAAAGATCACCCGTTAACTCAATGCGTGGAAATCTAATCCCAAGCAGTGCAAACAGACGACAACTTGTAAACAGATCATGAATGTGTATGTTCGCACTCACCGTGAGTATTGTTGAACCGAAAAACATTAAGGAAGCAAGGGCTTGATTTGCATGGAAGAAGCAATGCAGGAGACTCATCAGTTTGATATACTACAACGTCTGGGGAAATCGTTGACAAAACCTTTTTGGCAGAACTTCATCAAGTTAGAAAGTGGTTGGAAAAACAAAAAGGATGAAGACCAAACTGTAATTCGGCTCAGAGCATGAATTGTGAACAAAGGGTTATGCTTCAGGAAGAGGGTATTGATTTTGAAGAATCATTTGCTCCAGTTGCTCGCTTGGAGGCTGTCAGGATCTTTGTCGCATATGCTGCACACAAGTCTTTTCCAATTTATCAGATGGACGTAAAAACGACATTTCTTAATGGTCCATTAAAGGAGGAGGTTTATGTTGCACAACCAGACGGATTCGTTGATCCTGATCATCCAGAAAAGTTTAACTGTCTAAGGAAAGCTCTATAGACTTGTAATACAAGCTCCGAGAGCATGGTATGTTGAACTCTTCAAAATTCTGATTTCAAAGGTTTTACCTTAAGGTATCATTGACCCGACCCTATTCCGATAAATACGGGGATGGACATTTCTACTGTGCAAATTTATGTGATGACATTATTTTTGGTTCCACAAACCCTAAATTTTCAAAACGTTTTGAAAAATTAATGCACAGTAAATTTGAGATGTCCTTAATGGGGGAAATGAAATTCTTTTTAGGACTTCAGATCCACCAATCCCCACGCGGTATTTTTATCAATCAGGCCAAATACACTTTAGAGATTCTGAAAAACATGGTATGGAAAAGGACAAAAAGCATTGGTTACACCAATGGCTACAAAACCTAAATTAGATGCAGACCTTGAGTGGTGAACCGTAGACCAAACTGACTACCATAGCAAAATTGGGTCACTCATGTATCTGACATCTAGTAGACCAGACATAGTGCAAGCTGTATGTTATTGTGCAAGATATCAAGCAAGACCGACTGAAAAACACCTAAAAGAGGTTAAGAGGATTTTTCGATACTTAAGAGGTACCATTCACATGGGACTCCGGTATCCGAAGGGTTTAGGCTTTGAACTAACAGTTTTTTCAAATGCCGACCATGCCGGATGCATTGATACACGCAAAAGCACTTCTGGAGGAATACAGTTCCTAGGTGATAAGCTAGTCAGCTGGATGTCAAAGAAGCAGGACTGTACTGCAATGTCATCCGCAGAGGCTGAGTAAGCTGGTGCGTTATCTGCAGTTGTTGCTCAAGTAATGTGATGAGGACACAAGCTTAAGGATTATGGCTCATCTACAACAATACCTGTTGTATTGCGACTCTCAGTCAACCATAACAATATCATGCAACCCCGTGCAGCACTCCCGTACCAAGCACATCCATACTCGGTATCATTTCATCAAAGAACAAGTTGAAAATGGTATAATTGAATTGCATTTTGTCATAACTAAATACCAATTGGCTGACATGTTTACTAAAGCCCTTCACGAAGAAAGGTTTCAGTATCTGACGAATTGGTATGAGATGTTTGACTCCAGCAGAACTGGAGGTTCTGACAAAAGAATCTGCTTGATACCTCATCAAACATCAACATGTACATATTTTTGAAAAAAAGAAAAATACAAATATATATAAAAAAATAATTCAAAAAGAAAAATACAAAATCAAAAAAATCAGAAAATGTTTCAAAAAATATTCTTCTCGACATGTCTCTTGGAATCGATAACATTTATGTACCTAGAAATGTTGATTAATATCGACACGGGCGTGTAAATGAAGTTCGAACAGGAGTTTCAAATGCTTTCAAAACATGTCATTTCTAATTTTTCTTAATGGCTTATGTGCAAATATCAGTACGTAACCCGAACTTCAATAAAGGAATGTTTATCTATAAAGATAAACTTTTCATACATGAGAAATTCAACTTTTCTCGGTCTTGAGCTGTTCTTTTCCACATACAAGACATTCAAAGTTTTGAGCTCAAGAAAAAGGATAGTGTACGCATAAGTGCGCTTACCTTAGAGTTGGAAGAGAAGTCTTCTAACATGATGTTTTTCAAAATGTAGAACTAATTTTCAAGAATTTCTCACTGACGATCATAATCGTTCAACAATTGAGTGTCAACACTCCATCTTTCGAGGGGGAGTTTTTCAAAAAACAAAGTTAATGAGTTTGGATACTCATTATATTAACGACATTCTTATATATTCAAACCTTCCCAAAAAGTCTCTTAATAACCAAAGATGACTAAGTGTTTAACTCAATTTTATATCGATTTTACAATTGGTATTCATTTTTTTGGTGTCAAACTTATGTAAAAATTGAGGGGGAGCAAGATTGAAACAGTTCCAATTAACTCATGCTAAGCCTTCAAATTTTTTTTTCATGGCCTTTTCGAAGACAAATTTTAATCACACAGTATTTCAAAAACTAAGTGTTTAGAATTTAAAATAAGGGAGAATAATATAATTAAAATGTGTATCTATAAGACTCAATGTGCTATTCGGAAAAGGTTTATGGTTACGATCTCATACCCTACAACATCTTATTTCACGACGATTCTGAAGTCATAAGGTGGTAAGGTTAGGTATGTGTCCTATGATCCAACCAGAACCAGTGGGATCTACCCAAGGAAACTCCATAGTTAGAAATTGCAGTCCTTAGGATTGATTGGAGATGAATGTGTAATGGGAAAAATGCCGACTAAGACTGAGTTAACATTGGAACAATCACAACAAGGTGTTAATAATGACGTCTTGGTAAGCATTGAAGGGGTTGAAGAATTAAAAAGAAATGTATGGTTAAAGGGTGAAAAGAATATAGCCCTCCACACAACTTTAGGTAGAAACCGGGTCAATACATAATCTATCAGATTTACAAAGATGAATTTTGGTACTGAAGACGACATCATGGACCCAGTGATGCAATGCACAACCCTCCCTAGCTATTCGAGTTTCTCTCAACAGAAACTTGTCTCATTTGTCACGGAGATACACACGACTTCTATTGACTTTCTCACTCCGAGTTAGTTAATATTGAATAGGTGGCAGTCTGCTCCAGCCTCCAATTACTAAAAACCAAAACGCACTAATCGATTCTAGAGCTAAGAGATCATCAAATAAATCTCCATTAAGACACATTCCACAGAGACAAAACACTTGTTGACTTCATAAGTTCACATGTTGTTGACAAGAGTCCTACGCATTATCTTGTGATTTGCCAGAACATTCAGAGTGGATACTCTTTTAGTTTTACAATGACGAAAGGAAATCCTGATTGAGCTAGCATCAAACAAGCTTCTTGGTAGGTGACTTACGGCCGGATTCTTATATGAATAAAACTTATGTCACTGGGGAGAAACGAATGGTGCGATTCAATGGTAATCAAACTGTTCAAGCTAAATGCATTGACGACCTGATCAGAAAAGATAGTAACTAATACTGTTTCACTTCTTACCGTGTTGTTGCTTTGAGACGTTCCGTAATGAGAAACATGCAAGCAATGGTAAATCGAATACATCTGTGTTAGATGACCAGTACGCTTGAGCTGTGAAACTCTGTCAGGGATTCGTTAAATCTACCTGTCACAGGTACAATATTTATACTGTAAAATAGTCCTACGGAACCGGAGGTTAATCTAACCAAATTCGGACGAATGACAAAGCCATATTCGTCCACCCGCTTTATTGCTAACTGTTTTATTTCAAGATACATAAAGATGGAGATGGTGATGCCTCATTCCAGCTGAAGTCGAATTCATCACCACATGCTCATGCTCAATCCACAAAGACATTCTATAAGCATCAAGAGTCAAAGAATCAAGAAAGCTCAAGTATTAAAGATAAAGACTTCCGCAAACTCTGATGTTAACGATAACTCCTCCGAAATCAAGCTTCGGGGGAGATTATTAGAAAGCTTTCAAGATGATGCAAAGTATGAGCATGTTGGTCAAGACACAAGATCGCAAGGTGGCAAAGACGTTAAAGACAAACAAGGATAAAGATTTAAAGATCTTGGAACAAAAGACAAAGTCGAAAGACAATGACAGAGGCTCAAGATCAAAAATCACAAAGCATGAAGGAACAAGCCTACAACAAGATAAAGACCAAAACAAAGACTCAAGAACTAAACGACAAAGCAGTCTCAATAAGTCTAAGGAAGTAAGATTCAAAGACCTCGCTTCGGGGGAGATTGTTAGCCTCAAAATATTAAGTCGAACAAGGAAACTCGGTCTTTATTTATTAGTCGTTGTAATTGGATAGAAAAGGAGTCGGGCTCGTGATTTAAACTAATATTGTATACGTTACGGGCTAAAGCCCAAAACCTGAGCCGACCCAACAACACTACACTTAGGCGTTACCCTAGGTTAGTAAGAAAGTATAAATACCCCTCTCCACTCTTGGAGAGGGTGTTGGTCTCATTTGTATTTTTGTGTGCAAGGTAATCAACCATCTTCTTCTTTCTTTATTTCTTTCAATCTTCTATCTCTTTTCTTATGGTTTCTTATCATTGATTCATACATATTTGTATGAAAGTGAAACGATATTTTAGGTACCGACAGATAAATCATCCATTTCTATACCCCACAAGCACATATATTGACACACATATCATATCACATAAAACACCAATATAGACTTAAGCACATAACTTAAAACACGTAAAGCTAGCTAGGTTAACACTAACGGTTAAACTAACCTGGCTAAATCGCGGTTGTCACAGGTATGTTGGACCTTTCAAGGTGTTGGCTAAGGTTGGAGTCGTTGCTTACAATGTTAGCCATAAAATATTGAATCGAACAAGGAAGTTCGTTCATTAATTATATTAGGTCTCGGTCATTAATTAATTATACATTGTAATAGGCTAGACGGGTAAACGGGCTCTTTGTGTAATCTAATCGGTCACGTGTATCGGGCGAAAGGCCAAGTAATCCAAGCCCGGCCCGTAGAAACACCAAGGCATGAAAGCCTCTTGGTTTTAACTATAAATACCCCTCTCCAAGGATGAAGAGGGTGTTGATTCATTTGTTTAATCAACCATTCTCATTTTTCTCTCTTTATTTCTCTCTCTAACTTCTCTCTAAAATTCTTCCTTTTCTCTTATCTATTTTCTTGTATCAATGGTGAAGTGAAGGTGATTTTGGGTTACCGACATTTGGTATCACTCGCCATGGGTGGGTCTAGTGGTCTCATTGTGGTAGTGCTTATTTAAGCTTATTGGATTCAACTTTTATATAGCTTATTTTATTTCAGATTTTTTTTTCTTTCTCGGTAGGCTTATTTTTTTTTAAAAATCGTTTTATTTCATAACTAGTGTCTGACAAAAAAATTCAAATTTTTGTAGTCAAACAGTTTCAATTGTTTTTTGTTTTTGTTCACAAACGTTGGGCCTACTGTTCAAAATTTGCATTTTGGGCTTTATATCTACGTTTTACTTCTCTGTTGTGTTTTTTTTCGAAAAAAACTTCTTTTCCTAACATAGAACCATGTGTATTCGTTTTTGTTCCTCTGATTGTGGTTTTCGTTTCATAGCTTTTTGAGAGATTCTTTGTCACGGGCTTATTGTGAGTTAAAAAGCTTACACAAGCTTATTTACAACCTACTTTCACAAGGCTTATTTCTTATGGCAAACAACTTATTTGATGTCCTTATTGTTAAGCATTTTTCGTTGCTTATTGTAGTTTGTCTTTCATAGCTTATTTTTCAAGCTTATTCTTTTGGGTTGCTTGTTAATCTTTTTGGTCCAACGGTTGAAAACAAGACAAGGAGACAAGATCCAATATTCTAGCAAGAAGGACGATAAGGTTTTGTTGTTTCGGTAGAAGACGAAGTCAAGGACGGTTGTACATCTTGGAATCTTGTATGAACCGAACGAGTTCAAACCTAAAGGAACCGATCTAGCAAAAGTTCACAAGGAACCGAACTAGTTATTTACAACACAAGCCGAACTAGTCTTTCATGTTATGGAACCGAACTAGTTGCTTCACCATGAGAACCGATCTAGTCACATTTCTTGAGCACCGATCTAGTCACTTTCCTTGGAGCACCGAACTAGTCAAGTGTTGTTTGAGAACCGATCTAAACGTTCTTCTTTTGGAACCGAACTAACCATTTCTAGTGCAAACCGAACTAGTTGATTCTTTGATAACCGAACTAGTAAACACCTTTGAGGAACCGAACTAGTTCTATACACGTTTAAGTTTTTTTTCGGTTTTACGGTTTCGAGTGTCGTTCAACGACAAGACTTATAACATATACCGTTGTGATCGTGATTCTTTTTTGATCAACGTGGTATATTTATTTTCTACCGACGATAATCGTACAACTCCGCGGGATTAAATTTACATTCGTTACTTTTTTTAATAAGTTTCAAACGAAACAGATGACAAAAATGAAGGGAGAGTTTTTATTAATTATGTAGAATTAAAAAGTTACACCTGCAGCCCCTAACTTTCAAGACCATTTCGAAGTTAGTCCATTGTTGCAACATTAACCTTCTAGTTAAAACTTGTTGCACCGTTAGTCCTTTCTTGTACAAACTTCAACGTTAGTCATTTTTAGTTCATTAATCGTTAACAAAAGTTCAAGTTCTTCAACGACAACAACGATTTCAACATCAATTCATTTTTGTTTTACGGTTTCTTCTTGATTTTGTAAAATCCCACGAAAGATACAATTCTTTTCTCGGTTTTAATCAAAGATTTATAAAATCCCATAAACGTTAATTGAATTCAATCCTCAACAACAATCACTTTACCTGCTTAAGATCCTACAAATCATTTTCACTTCAGCTTCTAAAGCTACTCTAAGGGAACAAATAACAAGAATGAAAAAGACTAAGACCGAAACCGAGTCGTTTGGACCCAAAAACGATTCAAGACAAATCTGCACCCTGACCGCTCTTACTAAATTAAAAGTTGAAAAAATGTACCCTAACGAAAATTTTTTATATTGTATCCAACAAACTATATGGACAAAATAAAATTATCTGAAAAAAGAAAAATATTTTTTTGATAATTTTTGTATTTTTTATGAATTTTTAAAACTTTTAACTAAATTAAATTGTAAAAAATACTAAATGATTACGAAAAATTCTTTTTCTAAAAATACTTTACACTACAATAAGCCTACGAAAAATAAGAATTAAAAGATTTGCTTAAAAATAAGCCTGGAATAAGCTGTTGGCAGCTTATAAGCTTATAAGCTCAAAACCACCTTAAATACCAAAGCCCTTGAGTCTTTAACGAAAAAGACCCAAGGGCGCAGCGGTATGTGTGTTATAAAAGGGGGATCGTATCGAGGGGTCCCGGGTTCGAGTCTTGCTCACCCGGACCTCTTGTCTTTCCCTCTTTTTTTTTTTGAAAAACTTTGTGAAGCAAAGTTGTTAAGCTCGTGGGGCTTAACAACTTTGTCAACTACCACTTTTTCTAAAAAGCTCTAAATAAGCTGAAAAACAGCTTATAAAGTCGACAGTTTGCTTAAAATGGCTTAAAGGCTTGGAAAAGCTAAGTCTTTTTGGACACCTTGGACAAATAAGCAAAGCTTTGGATAAAATAAGCTAAAGGGGGTCTAAAATATCCTAAATAAGCAATAAAAAGTTAAAAGCTAAAACTAGATAAGCTGTTGAAAAGCTTATGAGACAGAAACTAAATGCAAGCTTAATGGCTAAAAGGGCTTAAGTTTTCAACACAAAATAAGCTATGAAAATGGCAAATAAGCATGCACAACTGACTATACTACCAAAATAAGCTACTAGAAATCAAATATAAGCAATGGGGTGAGCTCAATAAGCCAAGAAGTGGCTTAAAACCCACAACAGTACTAACTTGGAGGTTAGTACTGTTGGTGTAAATATGGGCTTAAAAAGCTCATAAAGCACAAGGAAATGGGAATAAGCTTAACACAGCTTATCAAACAAACAACATAAGCTGAAAGGAACACAATTGAGCTTATGAAATAAGCTGAATAAGCCAAGAAGAAAAATAAGCAGTCCTTACACTAACTCTAAGCAAAACAGTCAAGGGGCTAGTTGAGGCCTAAAAATAAGCCATCAAATAAGCTTCTTAAGGTCTGAAACTTAGAGGGCTTATCAAGGGGCTTATAGACTCACAAAATAAGCCAAGATGTCAGACAATGTCCTTTGTCTGCTACATTAATGATAGAACCAAACAAGTGAACCTCAACTCAATCTCTTGGAATCTGAAAAATATTTGTCTAATAAGACAGTGCCAATTTCAAAAAGATTTTTTTTAAGAATGGAAGCACATTGTGTTAATCTTGAACTTAAATATCAAAATCAAGTTTTAAAAGAAGGGCAACATGGTCAATTTTTGAAAGTAAAAAGTAATGAAGCCAAGGTTCAACCTTGACAGTAGCTGTATTGAAACAACTACAGCATCGAATTGGAATTATTAAATGTGCTAAGTTACCTTAAGGAAAAATGAGACTTTGAAACGGCATTACAAAGAAAAGAATGTTTGATTCTATCAAGACAATGAGAGCTTAGACATAGAAAACCACTTCTTTGATTGAAAATAATGATAAATTCAAAGCACACGTCAGGAAAAGGGTTTGCAATTGCAGCATTAAAAAATGAGTTAAGGAAATTAATGGGACATAGTGTGAATACTAAGTTTGTAAAATCGTCAATCTTAGGGAAACCGGCTTTACAACCACGTAGAAACCAATCAGTTGTTACACAACCGACTGCGTTTAAGTCTGAACGGACCTAGATTTCAAAGCAATGGTTTGCCTCCCAAGTTGATGTCAATAACGATTTGTCAAAACAATCATATACATTATTTGGCCTAAGGAAAGAGATCTGCTGTTGGCAAAACCTATACACATTGATTGCCCGGGCTCATACTAGGTATAACCTACAAATGACAAGGTTCATAATCACAATTAGAGGAAGCTAGAAAAAGAACAGAAAGCTGTTGAAGGAATCAGATCTAGTTTGTGTGCATTTGCTAGATCACAAAGATAAACAATAGTTGCAAACCAAAACCTAGGATCATTAACCAAAAAGTTTTAGGATGGGCCTGCATTCTAAGAGTTTGGTTCTGTCACGCATAGATTGTGTTGCCCATAGCAGAACACTCAGGAATTTCTAGAAGTTTTGTGACTCCATAAACCATTTTGTTTGCTCACCATGTCAGAAATGTGTCTTTAAATGCAATCATGTTTCTTGTGTACAAAATCCCTGAATGAAGTCAACTCGTGCTAAGGTTCTTATCCGATAAGACAATAAAAATATACATACCCGTAGAGCAAACAAGTTTTGCAATGAAACCAGAAAGACAGATCCCAAAAAGACACAGGTCTTCAATCAAAAAGACTTTCGTTGTCTATGAGAAAACAATGACTCCTAGATCTTGTCTTAGTGGAAATGGAAACGAGGTGTTAAACTTTTAGCCAGAGTTGGTCTTAAGTGGATTCCTATGGAAAAGAATATTTACTTCTAGACAAAATTAGGTTGATAGTGACACAACTGGTTCTCAAATGTCGAATCAGTTAACCATATGCATGCAAACAAATATCTTGATGTCGTGGGGGCATGACACCTTAAACATACCGCATGGTACATACATTTAAATCCTACAAAGGAAGGACTCGAGTTTGTTTGCTAAAAAGACTCTAATATTGAAAGACAGGGCTTCCTAAGGAATTTTCATCTGATGCATCTAAGCAAGATCCTTCGATCTATAAAAGTTCAGAAGCTCGAAATTCACGACACCTAGCAATGGAACGTCTAGTTCAAGTTGGTTCTAAAAAAGTTGTTCCTCCACAGACTAGACAGCTTACATACGACAAGCGATGGAATTACAATTTCACCATCACATAACAATGTTGCAGGTCAAACATGTAAATATTCATTATAAAAAAACAATACAAAAATATTAAAATCTTCAAAAAGAAAATACAAATTCAAAAATCAGAAAAATTGTTCAAAATTATTCTTCTCGACATGTTCTTGGAATCGATAAAATTTACGTACCTAAAAATGTTGTTAATATCGACACAGGGAGTGTAAATGAGTTCGAAATGAGTTTTCAAATGCTTTCAAAACATGTCATTTCTTAATGTTTTCTTAATTGGCTTATGTGCCAAAATATAGTAACGTAACCTTGGACTTCAATTAAAGGAAATTTATCTATAAAGATAACTTATCCTTAACAAAGAGGAAATTCAACGTTTCTCGGCTCTTGAGCTGTTCTTACAACATTCAAAGTTTTTAAGTCAAGAAAAAGGGATAGTTACGCATACGTGCGCTTTACCCTTAGAGTTGGCAGAGAAGTCTTTCTACATGATGTTTTTCAAAAAATGTTGACACAATTTTTCAAGTAATTTCTCACTGACGATTCATATTCTTTCAAAATTGTGTGTCAACACTACATTTTCTAAGGGGGGAGTTTTTTGAAAAATAAAACATTTTAATGAGTTTGGATACATCTCTTCAGGACCATTCTTTATGTCTTCAAACCATTCCCAAAAAGTTCTCTTAATAAAACAGATAATAATGACCAATTTCCAAATAGAATGATAGTTATAAGTATGATCTAAGTGTTGAACTAATTTTATATCATTTCTACAAAACTTGGTTGTATCATTGTTTTTGGTTGATGTCAAACTAAGTAAAATTAAGGGGAAGCAATTTTATGTTTCCATGTAATTCATGTAGTAATAGTTTTCTCCCATGGTACTTTAAGACCAAAATTCAATAACAAAGTATTTCAAAAACAAGTGCATTTGTATTTAACATAAAGAGAGGAAATGTATTTAAAATGTAATATTGATAACAATTTCAGTGTCTTATGATCAATGTGCTTGATACTCTTCGAAACAGGTTTTTTATGGTTACGTTCTCATACCTACAACATTTATTTCATGACGATTGGAAGTCATAATGGTGGTAGTTAGGTATTTGTTCTTATGATCAACCTGAAACCGGGGATTACCCAAGGGGATACTCTATAGTTAGAAATAGCAGTCTTAGGTATGATTGGAGAAATGAATTGTGTAAAAGGGAAGAATAGAATGCCGACTAGATGAGGATAACACGAACAATATAAACAAGGTGTTAGTAATGAGTTGGTAGCATGGAAGGGGTTGAAGAATTGAAAAAGAAATGTATGGATAAAAGGGTCTATAAAGAAAAAAGCCTTCCACATCAACTTAGGCATAGAAACCGGCGTAAAATACATATGCTGTCAGAATCACAATGTTGATATACTGACATTGAAGACGACTTCATGGACCCATGTGATGCAATGCAACCCTTCCAGCTATTTAGGTTTCTCATTAAAGTAAACTGTCTCTTTGTCACGGAGATACAACGACTTCATGACTTTTCTCACTCCGTGTTTAGTTTAATATTGAATAGGTGGGTCCGCTACAGCCTCCGATTTACTCGAAACAAAATGCACTAATCAGTCTAGAGCCAAGAGATTCACCATACATAAATCTCATTTAGGACATGTTCCATTTCTAACACTTGTTGAACACAATATGTTCACAAGCTGTAACAAGATGTCCTACGCTCTTATCCTTCTGATTGTGCCAGAAAATCCGAGTGATCTTATGTAATCCACAATGAAGATGGAAATCCTGCTTGGAGCCAGCATCAAACAAGCTCTTGGTAGGTGACTTGGCAAGATTCTATATGAAAATCAAAAACTACTATTGTCAACTAGAAAGAAACGATGGTACTTGCGATTCCTATGTGGAATCAATTGTTCCAGAAAATGATAATTGACGGCTTACCTAAGAAGATAGTAAACTATCTTGAGTCATCTTACGTGTTGTTTGCTTTGAGGACCCGTTCCGGTAATGAGAACTACAAGCAAGCATGTAAATCTAATATCTGTGTTAGAAGACCCCTGCGCTTGAGCTGAAACCTCCTTTCAAGGAGATTCGTTGGAATCTACATTGATCATAGGTACAATATTCTATACTGTAACAACGGTCCTACAGAAACGGAGTTAATCTAACCAAATCGGAACGAATTAACACAGCCATATTATCCCACCCTTTATTACTACTGTTTTATTTCAGGATACATAAAGATGGAGATGGTGATGCCTCATTCCAGTGGAGTCAGATCTCAGTTCATATGCTCATTGCTTAAACTACAAAGACCTATAAGCATCAAGATTCAAGAATCATGAAAGCTCAAGAATTAAAGACAAAGACTTCCACACAAACTCTGATATACAAGATCTTCCTTCAAAGATATCAAGTCTATCAAGGGAGATTGTTAGCAAGCTTTCAAGATGATGCAAAGTATGAGCATGTTGGTCAAGACACAAGATCGCAAGGTGGCAAAGACGATCAAGACGGAAGGATACAGATTTAAAGATCTCGGACGATAAAGACAAAGTCAAAAGACAATGACAAAGGCTAAAGATTAAAGATCACAAAGCATGAAGGAACAAGCCTACAACGTAGACAGAGACAAAGATCATAAGAGCTCAACGACAAAAGCAATCTCATTGATCTTACGAAGGAGTGTCACAATAAACTCACTTCGGAGGAGATTGTTAGCCACAAAATATTGAGTCGAACAAGGAAGTTCATTCATTAATTATATTAGGTCTCGGTCATTAATTAATTATACGTTGTAATAGGCTAGACTGGTAAACGGGCTCTTTGTGTAATCTAATCGGTCACGTGTATCGGGCGAAAGCCCAAGTAATCCCAAGCCTGGCCCGTAGAAACACCAAGGCATGAAAGCCTATTGGTTTTAACTATAAATACCCCTCTCCAAGGGTGTTGATTCATTTGTAAGATTTCATTTGTTTAATCAACCATTCTCATTTTTCTCTCTTTATTTCTCTCTCTAACTTCTCTCTAAAATTCTTCCTTTTCTCTTATCTATTTTCTTGTATCAATGGTGAAGTGAAGGTTATTTTGGGTTACCGACATACAAGCTTGAGCTTCTTCAAGAGTTGAGCAGGGTTTACAGTACATTTCATTTATCCAACTTGAAGAAATGTTATTCTGATGAACCATTAGCCATTCCGTTGGATGGACTTCATATTGATGATAAGCTCTATTTTGTGGAGGAACTAGTAGAAATCATGGATCGAGAAGTCAAACGGTTGAAGCAAAGCCGTATCCCAATTGTCACATGTGAACGTGAAGACCAATTTCAAAAGAAGTATCCGCATCTCTTCACTAAACCCGTACCTTCGTCAAGTATCGTGACTCGAACCTTGAGGACAAGGCTCTTCTAACGGGAGGAGGCTGTAACATTTCACTTTTTCAGGTCATTTTACGACTTCAATTATTCCATTATTTATTTTTAGGCTTTTGCGCGTTTACTTTTAATTTTTATCGTTAAGTTAAATCTCGTAAACTAAAAATGAGCATTCAACGTAAACGGGCATTAAACAATTAAATGTTTACGTCAAGTAAGTGTTATAATATAACAACCCACAATTTTCCTCTATGCAATTATTCATCTATTAAATTAGAAGCAACCATTTTCATGGGAATATTTTTTTGCTTTAGTCTATCCATTGCTTTATTCCATTATGTAACATAGTTTACATAACTAAAGTAAACGAGCTCACGCAACCTACCAATGCCATCTATATCTATGTTTATATCATGTAAACATCCTAATATGTCAAGTATATGTTTAAATATCATTTTTACCATGTACGTTATCCATTTAACGTACCATTTACAACGTTATTCCAAAACAAGCATTATACGTTAACGTTTATTCCAAAAACCCTAATTACATGTCAAAACAAGTGTACAAATGTTCAAAGCATGTGTACAAGTTACAATGCCAAACTTTTGAATATCTTTTCCCTCCTAAACCCTAGTACAACCTTCTAAAGCTCAATGTACAAGTCAATTGTGCATGAAATACAAACTAGGTCATTTTACCTCCTAAATCATGTTTATATCTTACCACCACTTTAACACAAGGTACAAACACCCAATGCACAACTCCTAAACCCTAAACCTAATCCCTAAATCATTCTAAACCCTAATCCTAAAACCCTAATTCATCTAACCCTAAACCAAAATCATAAAACCATAGCAAACCCATTACACCTTAAACTAGTTCATAGTTTTCAGAATCTGATCCGTTAATAAAACATAAGATCTGGGCAAAATCAGTAGGTTCTGGGTATTAAGTAAAAACACTAGGTTGTAGCCCTATGTCTTGTGATCATTTTGCCGATTGAATCACCCCGATTCGACGTCGGATGAATTAGTTATAGCCGAAATGGCAAAGGTGCGCAAATTCTGCACACCTGTAGTAAATGGCTGTTATCTCTAGATTTTTGTATAGTAACCCCTGAATATGTAAAACTAAAAGTTGTAGAGGACTCAAATATCTAACCATGCTCACTGGTTTGAGGTTGATCGGAATTACGGTTTGTAAATGGCAACCAAATTACCGGGACTGATGTTGGCTGTCCAAAAACAGCCATGTATAAACTAAATAAACACCTCAAGCTCCTCCATGACTCACCACCACCTTCATCACCATGACCTCACCACCACATCACCATCACTCCAGCACCTTACAAGCACCTCCATCACCACCTTGTCACCCAACTTGGCCACCAAGTCTTCAAAACCCCTAGTCATCACCCTAACTTCTCCATCTCCTTCCACCTTGCTATGCTATCACTCTAGCTCACAATAGTCACTCCCTAGACTTCCTTAGTCACCCTAGTAGCTTCCATGAATCACTAATCTATAACTAAGTCACCACATCAAGATAGAACTTGGGCACCAATTTAGTTCTTGCCTATAAATAGTCAAACCAAAACATACACTTTCATTCATTCCAAAAACACTTCTCCACATCAAAACTTTGCTCTAGCCTTGCACTAGCAGAAGTATAGAAGTCCTAAGGTGTGTTTAGAAACCAAGGATTCCAAGGAAGAAGCCATAGAACTCGTCTCCAAGCTACACGAACCAAAAACCTCCATTTTGACCCATTTCAAGTTGTAAGCTTTTTCTACTCGTCCTATAAGCTTTGCTACTATTTTAGGTTGTTCATAAACTCTATTAGATCATGAAGGAACTCTTTGTTAAGAGCCTTGAACATCAAACCCATTCAAATTGTTTTAAAACCCTTAAACATACCCGATTTGATTTTTTTCAATCACCAGCCCTTTTCATAAGCTATAAGCTCGTAAACTCTACTTATTTTAGCTTATTCTAATAAGCCATAAGCTGCAAAACTCTCTTGGATTTCAAAAATATCATTATTATGGTTTTTGGACTTGTTTTGCAAATAAATCCCATGCAAGGGGTATATATTGTAAATATTTTGGAAATTATAATTAGAGGGGCTGAAAATGTCATATTTCTAAAGTTATAACTATAAGGACCTATCATGCCAAGTTTCAAAGTTAAAGGTTTAATATATTGATTGAAGTTTCTGATTAACCCTTTTAAATATATATATAATTAAATATATAATACTTATAATAAGGATAGTCAAAAACCTCAATGTAGTAAGTCCGGAAGTATGATTCCCGGGTCGTTATCCCCAACGAGGAATGCAATTGAAAGTCGAGAGTCGTTTTGATAATCGATGCTTGAATGGAACAAGATTTAGATTGGTTTTCTAAAACTATGGAAAAATTAATGCAATCACTTAAAAACAATTAAGGCAAAACTATTTTAAACTTAAAAACGCAAAACGAGGAATCCTAAAAACGCGACCTAAAAACCCTAAATTATCAAAATTAAGTCCTAAAATGATCTTTTTGAATTTTATAAGTCCTAATTAACTAGAAGATAAGAACTAAGAAAACTAGACCAAAAACGAAAGTGATTTAAGCTTAAAAACACGAAAAACGTGAACGGGATTCAATCCCGTTCTTTAAAAAATCAAATTTTGCAATTTTAACCCTACGAAAGCCAATCTAATTTTCCTAAGTTCTATCTGATAAAAGAAAATTTTCTAAAAAAGAATTATATTTTTTTGACTTTTTTATAATTTTTTATGAATTAAAAATGATTTTAATGAAATTAAATGTTTAAAAATACTAAACTAATTATAAAAATTCTAAAAAATTGGCAAAAGTAGCTTGAACAATACTGGATCTAATAAAAATAAGCTGGGTGAAACAGCTTATCTAAATAAGCTGTGAAAAAGCTAAAACGGCTTATAAGCTAAAAAGGCCTAAACGTCTATAAAAGATTAATTTTGCAAGTTAAAACTGAGAAAGACCCAAGGGCGAGTGGTAGTGTATGTTGTGTAAAAACGTTTGGTGAGTAGGGTAGAGGTCCCGGGTTCGAGTCCTACTCACCTAGGACTTCTCCTAATCCCAAACGTTTTTGTAAATGCCATTTTTTACAACTTTTTAGAAGACTTAAAAATAAGCAACTTTTACAAAACTACTTTTTTTATAAACCAAAAATAAGCACTAAAAGGGACAGAATAAGCTTTTTTACGCTAAGCCTTAAAACACTAAACTGTTTTGGCTATTTAAGCACTAATAACAAAGAAAACCCAAAATAAGCTAAGACAGTAACTTAACTACACCTAATAAGCAAATTTGAACAAAAATAAGCAACTAAAATAAGCTAGAATGACAGATTCATTAAAAGCTATAAAACTTAAGATTTTTAAACTAAAAGGCAAATAAGCTCAAATAAGCTCTAAACTAAAAGAAATAAGCTAAAATAGACTTAAACTAACCTAATAAGCTATATTAAACCTAAATTAAGCAAATTCAATAAGCAAATAAGCCTAAATAAGCTTTTTGGCCAAACTGTTAAGCAAACAGCCAAAAGGGACTTTTCTAGCTTAAAAATAAGCTAGCAAACAGATCCTTATGGTTTAGTGACTTATACCACTAAAAAGCATGACCACTAAAAAGCATGGCCAAAAAGCTACGAAAAACCAATTTCAAAAAGGAGTTTGAAATACAAATAAGCCCTTAAAAAGCTTAATGAAAAGGCTAGTTCACACAGATTCAACACTTAGAAAAAATTTTGCAATCTT
>BQNB010055839.1:3088-31987 GCA_026074375.1 Tanacetum coccineum
TTACAGCTTACAAGCGTTGTCGAATTTGTACTATCTTTTTAGTGGTTTCATGGATTATTTCTGGTCCCGTAAGTTGAACATCTCCAACTTCGGCCCAACAAACAGGTGATATGCACTTTCGACCATAAAGTGCCTCAAATGGTGCTGCCTTAATACTGGCATGGTAACTGTTATTATAGGAAAATTCTACTAATGGTAAGTGTTTTTCCCATCCTTTCCCAAAATCTATAACACAGGCTCGAAGCATGTATTTAAGTGTTTGGATGGTTCTTTCACTTTGTCCATTGGTTTTAGGATGATAAGCCGTACTCATGTCTAATTAAGTACCCAAAGCACTCTATAATGATTGCCAGAATCTGGATGTGAAATGACTGTCACAATCCGAGATGATAGATATTGGAACTCCATACCGGGAGACTATTTCTTTTATGTATAACCTTGTAAGGGTTTCCATACTATCTGTCTCTCAGGTAGGGATGAAATATGCGGATTTGGTGAGGCGATCGACAATGACCCAGATCGTGTCATGTCTGTTTAAGGTTTTGGGTAGTTTTGTGATGAAATCCATTGTTATCCTCTCCCACTTCCACATAGGAATCTCTGGTTATACCAGTAAGCCGAATGGCTTCTGACATTCTGCCTTAACTCTAGAACATGTCAAACATTTGCCAACATATTCAGCGATGATTGCCTTCATGTTAGGCCACCAATAGAGTTTCTTTAGATCCTGATACATCTTGTCAAAACCTGGGTGAATGGAATACTTTGATTTATGGGACTCATGCATGATCAAGTCTCTCAGATTACCAAAGAGTGGTAACCAACTTCGATTCTTAATACAACTAGTTCCATCAGGACGTACATCAAATACTTTATCTATTCCTCGTAAGTTTTCAGCCTTGATGTTTTCTTCTTTGAGTGCTTCGGTTTGAGCTTTAAGAATTTGTAAGGGTAAGTTTGGATGAATGGTCATAACTAATGATCTAACTCAGAGTGGTTTGATTCGTTCCTTCCGGCTTAAGGCATCTGCTACAACATTTGCCTTTCCAGGATGGTAGCGAATTTCACAATCGTAATCTGCAAGAAATTCTAGCCAACGGCGTTGTCTCATGTTCAACTCTTTCTGATCAAGGATATGCTGAAGACTTTTATGATCATGAACGACAGTTACTTTTAGTGCCATACAAGAGAGTGTCCTCCAAATTTAAGAGGCGAACTCACTGCTCCTAATTCGAGATCATGAGTGTATAGGTTTCTTCCATTATCTTAAGTTGTTTGGGGATGCTATGCAATAACCTTCTCAGCTTTGCTAAACACTGCTCCCAAACCTTGATGGGATTCATCACAGTAAACAAACAAAATCGTTGTTTCCTCTGGTACTGTTAAGATTGGAGCTTCGCACAGAAGCATCTGTATTTAAGTAATTGGAAAGCCGACTCTTGATCTTCGCCCCAGATATACTTCTTGTTTTTTAGGTTAATTCAGTCAAAGACTTTACAGTCTTCGAAAAATCTTTGATAAATCTCCGATAATAACCGGTGAGTCCTAAGAATTGACGTATTTCTGTGGGTGTAGTAGGAGATGCCCAATTCTTAACCGCTTCAATCTTGGCGGGGTCAACATGAAGTCCTTGACTATCAATTAAGTGTCCAAGAAATTGCACGATACGAATCCAAAAATCACACTTGGAGAACTTGGCATACAACTTCTCTTTCTTGAGTAATTCTAGGATTATTCTCAGATGATTTGCGTGCTCTACTTTGTTACGAGAGTAGATGAGAATATCATCGATGAACACTATTACAAATTTATTCAAGTATGGTTTACACACACCGTTCATGAGATCCATGAATACAGCAGGCGCATTAGTTAAACCAAATGGCATCACATGAAATTCATAATGTCCGTTTCTTATTCTGAAAGCAGTCTTGGGAATATCTTCATCCCTAACTCTCAGTTGATGATAACCTGATTTTAATTCAATCTTTGAGTAGACACTCGAACCTTGAAGTTGGTCAAATAAGTCATCGATCCTGGGTAATGAGTAACGATTCTTTACGGTAAGTTTATTCAACTCCCGGTAATCGATACACATTCTGAAAGATCCGTCTTTCTTTTTAACAAACAAGACAGGAGCTCCTCAAAGTGAAGTACTTGGTCAAATAAAACCTCAGTCTGCCAACTCTTAAAGTTGGTTAGATAGTTCCTGCATTTCTGAAGGAGCTAATCTATAAGGTGCTCGGGCTATAGGTGTCACTCCTGGAATTAGATCGATTTGAAATTCTACTTGATGAACGGGAGGAAGGCCAGGTAGATCTTCAGGAAAAACTTCCGGGAATTCTCTAACTACCGGTATGTCTTCTAGTCGTTTCTCGTCCGACTTCTTTTCCATTATTTGGGCTACGAAAACTTGACATCCCCTGGATATATACCTTTCGGTTTTTATACATGATATGAGATTTAGTCGGGTTTTACTTCGGTTACCTCGAAAATTTTGGGGGATTTTATAAAAAATCGTTTTCACCGTTGATTGGAATGTGAACGACTCTCGTCACGAGATGATCCTTAGCAGATAACTATGGATAACACCGATATCCATACCAATGACGACGTCGAAACTACCGAGTTTGATCGGCATAAGCTCAATTTTGAAAGGTTGGTTTAACAAAGTCAGAGTTGCACCCTGAATAATGGTGTTTGGGCTTACTAGGTTTTCATCAGCCATTTCGATATTGTAAAAGGTATCTATTGTAATGGGTGGAGTATTTAGCTTAGAGGCAAGAGATATGGATATGAAGCTTTTATCGGCTCTAGAATCAAATAATACTCTAGCTAGATGTTGGTTTAGAAGAAATATACCTGTGACTAAGTTGGGTCTTGTATGAGCATTCCCCTAACCCATAGCATGTAGGCTCTTTTTTTCCCTGGGCATTGTTTTGTTGGTGCCTTTCGGCACTGATTTGCATAATGCCCTTTCACTCCACAGGCATGGCAAGTAACTGTCACTGGTAGCAGATTACTTCCAGTGGCTGGCCCTTTGTTTCTGCAGTTCCTAGTTAGATGGCACACCTTGTTACAAGTATTACACTTAATAGTGCAAGGTCCTGTGTGGTGCAGAGTTCATTTTTTACACAAGGGACGGTTTCTAGTATATCCATTATTTTTAGTTGGAGTGACAGCATAAGACCTAAAGGTTTCCTGTCTTCTGCTCTGTTGTGGTTGGTGATTATTGTAGCGGTTGTTGGTGTTGGTGTTACGGTAGTTGTTGTTGTTATCGTTGCGGTAGTTGTTGTTGAAAGTTCTTATGTCATCAAACTTTTATTTGTGATCACTTGATACTTGCACCGGAGTGTGCTTTGTTACCTGATCCATTAGCCTCTGGGCTATGTTAATGGCTTCCTCTAGAGTTTGAGGTTTAGAGCGTAACAATTTGTTTTTTTTCCTTCAAATACTTTGAGCAATCCCCCAGATGAAAAACATCCATCATTTCTCAAAAGTTGCACGCATAGTGGACACAAGTTGCCAATCCTGGAATCTTTCTCAATGGTGTACCTTGAGAACATACCCCTTCATATCAGAATGGTAAAATTCGTCGTCCATCTCTGAACTTCAGTCAGGTACAATAGTTCTTTATCATAGCTTTTTGGAATTCCAACCTAGGTAATCTGTAAGCTCTCTATCCAATAGGATGGGCAAATAAATCTACCACAGATAGAGTTTCTTCAGTTAAAGTACCAGATTAGCAAACATCACCTACAGTCTTCAGTACAGTTGCTAAATGGGAATAACTGATTTCAGTTCTTACAACCAGCGAATTAGACCCATAGCGCCTTCCGTACCTATAAAGTTGATAGGTTGGCAGCTCATGAACTCTTTTAGCTACACTTCTGCTACAGGAGCTTCTCTTTGGTCTGGTGGTATTAACCATATTGCCATGTTAACGGCCTGTGCTTCCAGAGCTTGGTAACACTGTCAGCAACTATTCCTGATAGCAGCTTGAGTCCATGTGTGCGTCAGATGTTGACATCCTATTAGGAGGCATTCTACAACAGAAGATACTACGTAATAAGAATGATATCACAATTCCTTAAAATGATAAAGTTCAAAATTAAACTTGTCACAATAGTGATACGAAAACAATAGATAATTCAGATCAAATTAGTACTATGACTTTATTTAAAAATCATGTGTATGATTTATAATGATGGAGACGAAGATGATGCTATAAGAGAAGTTGTTTAGATGGAAATAATCGTATTATGAAACAACAAGGTATAACAGGATTGGCCGATGTATTAGATCATGAACAACTTTGCTTTGTACTGTACATATCAAAATTTGACAATGTAGTTATTTATACCAACATCCCCTCGGTGGCTAGGTTAAAAAACTATAACTAGTCTCTAATCTAGTAGTTTGATGGTCCTTCCTGGCTGTTCTTGTTCATAGATTGCATTCAGAAGACTTTCCTTGTCTGCTTGGTGACGGACTTGGATTTCTTCAATGATTTGTATCTAGATTAGCAAATCCGAAGCAGCTTCTTGAATTTAGTAATTTCGAGCAAGAGCCGTTTTGGAGTTCACTTCCAGATATGTCAAATCTGTTTATAATCACCCGGCCGCATTTCGAGACCTTCTTTTTGTCTTACATATGCGCAATCTTTGAGAGAGAGTTCATCCAGGTGATTCAGGATTTCCTCAATTTGCTCCTCGTGACGTTCCAGACTTGTCTTACGAGAGCTTTCTCCCATCTCAAATTCTTGAGGTAGGGCAGAAGTAGAGGAGAATGATTGGTTATGGCCTTGTTTCTTAGGTGACAAAAGATTTCCTTCGAAAGAAAGAAATTCTTGAGGATTAAACATGGATATACCATTGTAGATGAAGGCATAATAGTTGTGGTGAATATGGTAGATCTTAGCATAGTATGGCAAGCATGACCTCATATAGGTTGTCATCAATGAAAAGTGAAAGAGTTGGTGAAACTATTGGAACTACACCAAATGAGTTATTTGAAGAGCTAGAATAAGTTTTTTCTGGTGAAGCTGGGACATAGTCCGAGGAAGCCGGGATATAGTCTGGAAAGTTAGAGGTAAAAGCATCTTCAATATCAGAAGTAGGATGGTTGGGAGAAGACATCACTCTGTTAACAACCTAGTGGTAAATAACATAAGTTATTTATATAATAGTATAATAGTTATGTATCTTTACATACTATTCCAGAAGATGTAGTGGCATGGAAGACTTTCTTGGATGGAAAAAGAAAAGTAGTTATAGTTAAGGTTTTAACCTTGTTATCTATAACCTGGCTCTGATACCAATCTATAACTCCCCGTTTTTGACATATAGCAGCGGAAGCTAATCTGGGGTATTATTTCATAGTACAACAATCATAATCATATAAAATGACTCGAAAGAGACGTTTTTAAAATAAAAGTTTATCAATTCTTATTTTATCAGAATGGTTGGCAAACAGAGGTCACAAAATCGTACATGAAAACATAAAGTTTTGAATGATAACAGTTTAACATCTACAAGTCCGTGCCACTCCTTGCCCATAAGATGTTCAGATTACCTGAGATAACCATGCTAAAAAGGTCCACATACATAGTTTTATAATAAATAGTGGAATACGAGTTATCATAAATGGGGTTACGTTGTTATACACCCCATAAGTGTAATAATTTGCAATGAGTACAATTATTTATGGAAAACAGTATTATTGGCATCTAAGTCACATGCAACTCAAACTGCCTATGTATATAACAATAAAAATGATATATACAGATAAAGAGCCCCGAGTAGGTAATTGCCATATACCTATAAGTTTCAAATATAATGCGTTTGGTTACCTGTTCGGCTAACACAAACGGGATTCGTCAATCCCAATAGGCCTATTCACAATATACGCGTTCACTCGCAAGTGATTAATGGTCCATGATGGTGGGGGGTCTTTTAGCATAAAGGGACTTAGACAACATATGCAATAATATATCAGGATATCATACAATTAGAAAACACTTGTATTCATGGTTTATAGCATGTATCCCCCTCACGGGTTTATGGAATAGAAGATTTAAAAGTGAGGCTATAAACTCACCTTAACAGTACAGGAAAATCTGATTGATGGCAAAAGTATATCAAGTGAAAGTAAAGGCTTCGTCAAGCAACCTGGGGTGATATGTTAAGTCTTAGTGTGATGATTTATGTTTCAAAACTTCATAAAGTTTAACGCATATCTTTGATTTATTAAATTAGGGAAATATTGTATCGCTGTTCGGGCTATCATAATCCAGAGACCATGTAGTATCCAGTTTAGGAGCCAGGGCACTAAATCGTAAACGCTGTAAATGTCCAAAACGAAAAAAGTTTTTGTTATTTTTTTAATTATTATCAAATCAAACTCTTCATATGAAATCTCTAGTAAAACGTGATACGATAAGATTTTAAGTTTCTTCAAAAGTTAGTTGATGATAAATTACGTTAAATATATAACGAAATAATGCGTCGATTTATGATTAATAACGATAAATGTGTCGGGTTTTAATAAAATTGAGTTTTATAATATTAATATATATTTTTATAATTTATATAAAAATATTATATTTTATATTTTTAAGTTTGCAAAATTGGCAATATATACCCTTGGTTTATAAACTTTTACAACTTTAGTCCTTTATATATAAAGTATATATAATTTAAACCTTTAACTTTGAAACTTGGCAAAATAGGTCCTTATAGTTATAACTTTAGAATAATGACATTTTCAGCCCCTTTAGTTATAAATTTCAGAAAGTTACGATATATACCCCTATGCATGGAAATATTTGCAAAACAAGTCCAAAAAGCCATGCAAGCTTATTTTAAGATTCCAAATGATATTTGCAGGTTATAGCTTATTAGAATAAGCTAAAATAAGATGTTCTAACATAACAAAAGTTTAGAAAAAGGATTCGTTAGTTAGAAATCAAAATGAGTCTTTTTTAGGGTTTTAATAAAAAACACATGGGTTTGAGGATTCAAAGCTTCAAACAAGAGTTCATATATGATCTTAAGAGTATTATGAACATTATAATACAAAATATAAGCTTATGGAACAAGATCTTAGGCTTACTTGAGCTAAAATGGGTCGAAATGGGGTTTTCGGGTTCGTACGCCAAGTTTGACTTTCTTGTATTATTGACTTGTATGTTGAGCTTTAGAAAGTTGTAACTTGATTCAGGAGGGAAAAATTATTCAAATGTTGTGTATTGATACTTGTACACATGCTTTAGAGGCTTGTACATTCATTATATGTATGATTACATAAGTTTAAGAGGTTTTTGATATAACGTTAACGTTAATGCTTTATTTTTGATATAACGTATTTGAAAGTACTATTAAGATTGATAATGTACATGGTAAAATATATAAGATATAGACTTGACATAATAGAGTTTACATGACTGTAACACATAAATAGAGATGGCATTGATAAGGTTTCGTGAGCTCGTTTACTTTAGCGATTAGAAGAAAAGTTACTTGCTAATGAGAATAAACAAAATTTCCCTGTAAAATGGTGATATATATATAATAGATGAATTTACAGTGCATCTAATTTAATAGATAATATTACATCATGAAAATTACGAGTTGTTAAGTTGTCCATGAAAGTTTCTATAAAGAGAAAAAGCTAATGTGAGAGTGTGTTGTTGGTCTCTGTGATCACTATTACACTAGCCTTAACAACTGGCTATGGGTGATACACCAACTAAGACTCTAAATATTTGTAAGTATAAGTGCCACGAAAAGTCATAAACCAAAATTATGATCATCTTTTCTTTTTGTTTTGTCCCAAAAGTAATTGTCCACTTTAAAATAGTAGTCGGATATGTTTAATTTTTCCATATTACCCTTAGTTTAAAATGTAATTTATAGACATAAAAGAAAATACAAGAATTATCAAAGGGTAAAAATATGTTTTTTTTGCTTAAAAAAACCAAGCAACAAATTAATGCATTTTTCTAAACTGTATATTTTTTATCTGTGAATAATAATTTTGAGACGGAAGGGGTAATTATTAAAAAGGATTGTGTACCAAGAGGTCATTCAGTTATTAGACCTTTATAATTAAGTCATATGTTAATATATTCCTTACATTTTCACAAGAAAAAATATTATTAAACATTTAACTTATAGGCAAGCCATTTATTTAAACGAAGTTATAGTATTTGTTTTCGCTTATACCAATTTGGTTTAAATTTTTTGCCGAAAATTAGTAAAATTTCAAAAATAGATCTAACAATATAATTAAAAGTTGAAACGTAAAACCATTAGGCTAAATTGTCATAAATCACTTTCAACTATAATAAAAGTTGCACTTTAGATAAAAGTTAAACTGATATTAATACATTTTAATAGTTATTGTATTTTTTAATAACTATAATTGTAGCTTTTATTCTTATTATTTAAAATTCAAAGAATCTTTGAGAAAAATTATTCTCATAATCGATGGCTGTAAAAAAAAATGATTATTAGGTTTGTGCCTCTATATACAAAATCCCTTTATTAGAATAAACCAAACTTACGGTTCGATACTATTTTACAAAATTAATCCGAAAAAGGAAAAAATTATGATTGAAAATCTACATTTGGACTCGTGAATCCATGTGTTGAAACGGAATATAAATTCCTGTTACTGTAGAAGATAAATGTAACCTACTTGAAGACTTATATATGTTGTAAATCTACAATTTAGAGTCTTGAATCTTTGTGTTTAAGATGTAGACCTACAACAAGTGATTTGGCTTCAACTTATATGATATGTATATATCACTGTATACAAACAAGGAAAGTATTGTTTCTTTTGGTGATATGGGACTACAATTGTACAAACTTAGTTTTTAAAAAAAATAACAAAGAAAAGGTTACACAAATATAACACCACCACAACCACCACCACCATCAAAGTTACTAGACAAAAAAAGTTACCAGAGTTGATAACCTTTAGTCCACCGTCTTTAACCCACTTCAAAATCTAGCAACTTCAGCTCTAGACATGTTCGATGTTGGAATTTGATAGTCGGTTCCGCAAGTTATACGTTAGAAATACGTGAGCCTATTGGGGGTACACGCGTTAAACACATAGAGTATGTTTTACTTCACGACAATATTTAAATAATCGTTATTTACCATTAATTGTTTAATAAAGTATAACGAATATTTAAAATATAAACCTGAGGGACTTAAACGAACAAAACCCGAACCCGGAGGGAGCCCTTTGTAGGCCGAACTCTCCAAGGGTTCTAGAGGGGTGTTTGGTTCGGTTTTGGGACAAAGAGAAAGGGGGAAAAGGAAACTTTAGGTTTCCTTGTCCTACAATAATTGGGGTAGGGTTATGTCACTACAACATTTGTTATATTCCCCAGCGACAAATCCGGGGTATCCCGGGCGACTTGTCGCTGGGGATACCTTTCCCGGGCGACAATGTACCCCGGATAAATGGAACGGAATAGCTCTAAATGGGATTTATCATTCCCGGCGACTCGCCGTCCCACACAGTTTCAGTCAAACAATTAAGTGCCACGGTGGAAGGTATTCCCGGGCGACATGTCGCCCGGGATACAAAAATTAATTAATTAATTAGTCATAATCCCGGGCGACATGTCGCCCGGGAAAATGTTAAAATAAGTTTATTAAATAAATTAATAATGTGAATCCCGGGCGACATGTCGCCCGGGAAACATTTAAATATATATATTTCTTATTTTTTTTTTTCCCGGGCGACATGTCGCCCGGGAATAATTTTTGAATATATTTTTTTTAAATTCCCGGCCGACATGTCGCCCGGGATAGTACTAACAAATATTTATTTAAACTAATCCCGGGCGACATGTCGCCCGGGAAAAGTCTGCAATTTTTTTTTTGCAGCCTGCACAGCAGGCGATTTCCAGATTTTTTTTTCCGAATTTTTTCCGGAAAAATCTATCAAAACACAAACCTGTATAAACAATAAAGGAACTACCCAAATAACTTATCGAACTTGTACCGAAACACATAACGATCAACGCATTGGGGGGGGGGGGGGGGGGGGTGATATAATAAAGCTAATACGTTCAAAATCCGAATAAACACAATATCATCTACAAAACGGTGACAAGTCAACAAGACTTCCTTTATCCGCAAGATACAAGTCAAAATTCAATTAGATAACATGATCTAACGTACGAGGAAACAAATTATTCACATAAGGTCGCCATATATACTTCAAGACACAAAATTAGCATATACTTTACCCAAAATCCCTAACTAACGACCTCATCCTCGCCGCCGGTCCTCATCATCTCCTGCACATCATCCCCGCACCCGCCACTCCCGCTGCCACCACCGTACTCAGGTTGTGACTCAAATTGATTAAGCATCTGAGAAAACTTGTCGTCACTCCTAAATAACCTCATGAACATGTTCAATTTGTTTCGTGAGATGCTTCTGCTCTTTTTGAGCCTACGATATCGGTGTAGTAGCCGTGCTTTGAGATGGGGAGGAATTAGACCGTGCCCTGTCCCTGGTAACACCCTCCAACTCCGGGAATGTCCCCCGCTGCTTGCCCCCGCGAACAATGGCCATGATCTCATCCTCAGTGTAGGGCACACCCGTGGGGGTGTTGGAGCCTAGACCCTGTAGCCTCAGCATCTCATCCTATGTAGTCACAAAAAACAAGATAGTTAATATATTAGTCGGGTCCAATTATATATTTCTCGCCAAATCATTAAAAGTGCGTGAATTTGAAGAAAACTTACATAAAGAGCTTTGTCCTCGGGGTATCAAGAAAACGCCCACCAACAGTAAAGATCAAGAAGAAGGTGTGGATCAGCGACGGGTACTCTCTAGTAGCTGAGGTCTCCATCTGCACATACACACGTATATAAGATGAAACAAATTAAAAACGACAAATCACAACACACCAAAGCGTTAATTATATATATATATATATATATATATATATATATATATATATATATATATATATATATATATATGTAAAATAATTATAATATTTATTACATGCATATCTCGGAGGGCGGCAATAGACCGGGATCCCTGTCGGCATACGACCTTGCTCTTTGCCCGGTTTTGTTTATTTTGGGCAGCCCGGGCAAGGTTCTTGGGATCATTCCAAAATGCAAGCTGCGCATCCCAATTTACCTCAGAAATGTGCGAGGGACGTCCGCGTCTGAGGCGCTCCAGGTCATAAGTCCCGTCCTCTTCAGGAACCCAATATCTTTCTTTGAGAGCAGCCTTCTTGCCATTGTAGATCTTTTGCAGGTGCTGCTGGATGCCCGCATAGATTTGTGGCCAGCGGTCGGATTCCATGTGGGGACGCAAGTCAAACTGGGTCTGCAATCATATACAACAAAGACAGAGTTAGAGATATAATTTTATATATTATCTAAATTGTGATTTATTTAAATGATAATAAAAATAAATAAACAAATTTAGATAAATATACACAATTAAATAGATGAAAACACGATAATGAAATAAACATAAAAGGATAATGAAATAACTTACCCCAACTTTGCCGAACGCCCCGCTATCCGCTCCGCGACATTTGGCGCCAAGAAGGGTAGTGCAAGGGCAACTCCCTAACGAGCTCCCCGAGGTAGTTAGCCCAATGAGCCGCATGGTCACCGAGAGGCATGAGGGTCTCTCGGTCGTTAACCTCAAACCGGATCGGGACGGGGCCACTCTTATCCGTGATGGCCTTTAACCGCGGTACCGGTCTCCTGCGGTATGCGGCCTGCCCGCTCTTCCTGCCACCCAAATTGGCATTCGGGTTGCCTTACCTGGCAAATCAAGTAGTGACAAAGTCATAAAAATTCAATGCAAGCAAAGTCAATGTATCAAGTTTATGCTGTATTACAATAACCAGAAATTCCTTACCTCGGTTTTGCCTAATGCAACCCCCACAGCCGTGGGTACCTGATATGGAGGGAGATCATCACCATCCACCGTCCACCGCCGTGACCCGAGCGACAACAGCTGACATCTGTACAGTAGCATTAGATAACATATAGAAATATATGAACAAAATAAATTAAAACATGCACACATCCAAATGCATAACATCCAAATAATATACACGATTAGAACAATCCATAACAGTTTCTTCATCATTCATTCAAAATAAGCGTCTTTTACAGTGACAACTAAAGATCAATCTTCTTCGTTTCCACTATAATAAACAACTTTACACCATCATCAATTATCAAGGTTGACGAGGTCTTCATCATCAGAAATCTGCTAAATCATGAGGATGGGGTCTTCCTACATCAATAATATCATCGTCCTCATCAACATCATCAATCGAATATCTGGTGGTGCTCAACCTCAAAAGATTGACCATCAATTGCAAGGCCGCAATTTCCAATCATCAACTATAGAAAGGCGAGATCAATGATTTGTCGACATGTAAAACATCAGACATTCCTTACCACAATGACCCCCCGTTCAAAAACTAAATATGACTCATCCTGTTCGACGACCTTCCAACCGAGTGGTCGTCTGGCCATATCTTCAAGGTAGAAGCATTGTTTGACTTGTGTTGCGAGAATGTATTGATCATTTTTAAACGCCTCACCGTTTTCTTAAGACCGGTATAAAATGCTTTTTCATGTTTCCCTAAACTTGTCCAACACTATCATAACCATAACTACGTTTAACGATACAATTAGTTATTATATGCAACTTAATTAAACACATTCCAAACGAGAATACGAGATTGTTTTGTCACCTAGTGCAACTATGGAAGGCAATCATAAACCCACATCTTTGAATGATCTCTCAAATAAGAATGCGTATAACCGATTTACTATTTGAGAAACATTATCGACAGCAATTCCCCTCAACTCCCCAAATATGTGTTTAAAGACATATCGTAGAAAGAAAGAAGTAAAGAGAAACACTGTCGAAATCATCTCAAATAGTAAACCAATTATACGCATTCATATCCTAAATGAAACCAAATATTCAAAAAGCAGTCCCAAACAAGGGACTTTCCGAAATTAATTTCTAAAATCAGACGGGGATTTTCTAAAATTAATCACTAAAATCCTAAAACATTCCTAAAGGGTTCAATAAAATAAATACCTAAACGCATATTCATTTATATCAAATAAAAAAAATACATTTATATAAAATAAGCTGTCAAGGAGTGTTTGGATTTGCATTTTACAGTGTCAAAGAGTGTTTGGATTTGCATTTTACAGTGTCAAGGAGTGTTTGGATTTGCATTTTACACAAACTAATAACTATAAACATTCCCCGACGACATGTCGCCGGGGATACCAAAAGGATAAAAAATTTTTACAATATACCTTCTGCTTTCGACTCGGCTCGTTCTCGCCCCTCGGCTCGTCTCGGCTTCGGACTAGGAAGAAAGCTACTGTGTCACTGTCACTGTCCTAAAAAAAATTAACACATTTTTAATTAACAACTTATCTAATTTTAGAGGGTTAGAAAAGAAGTAGAAGAATCATAATTTAGAGGGTTTAGAAAAGAATATGTATTAGATGGGAGGATTTGGTGGGCTATAATGTGCTCGTGTGCTCGTGTGTGAGTAGCGAGGAGAGTAGTGAGTTTAAGTGGTGAGTGGTGGTGGTGGTGGTGGGATTTCGGTGTGGTTGTGCCGAGGTGGTGAATGGGTGAGAGATGGTGGTGCAGCTGGTAAAAATTTCAGCAGAGATTTTTTTTTTTGTTTTTCGTTTGTGATGCTCTGTATAACTCAGATCTGTTTTTTGGTACAGTTTAACCCGGGCGACATTCCCCGGGCGACATGGTCCGCCCGGGAAAAACTACAACTTTTGTTCGTTTACGCAAAATGGCGCCATAACAAAAAAATTGGATTGTCTTTTCAGCAAATATAAAAAAACGTTTCCACGGTGCGACATGTCGCCGGGAAAAAGGTTTATCAAAAAGATATAATTTTTGCTAAGAAATTTCCCGGCGACAATGTCGCCCGGAAAATATGATCAAAATTATAATTTTGATAAACCTTTTCCCGGGCGACATGTCGCCCCGGGAAACGAGTTAATTAAAAATTATAATTTTTACCAAAAGTTTTCCGGGAAAAGGTTTATCAAAAAATTATAAAGTTTTATAAATCTATCAAAACTATAATTTTGAATAAAGTTTTAGACGTTCAACGGATGACTGGATATGATGTCGTTGTACATTAGACGTTCAACGGATGACTGGATATGATGTCGTTGTACATTAGACGTTCAACGGATGACTCGGTGTGTTGTCGTTGTACATTAGACGTTCAACGTATGAGTCAATGTGTTATCGTTGTGCATTAGACGTTCAACGTATGAGTCAATGTGTTATCGTTGTGCATTAGACGTTCAACGTATGAGTCAATGTGTTATCGTTGTACATTAGACGTTCAACGGATGAGTCAATGTGTTATCGTTGTACATTAGACGTTCAATGGATGAGTCAATATGTTATCGTTGTACATTAGACGTTAAACGGATGACTCGATGTGTTGTCGTTGTACATTAGACGTTCAACGTATGAGTCAATGTGTTATCGTTGTACATTAGACGTTCAACGGATGAGTCAATGTGTTATCGTTGTACATTAGACGTTCAACGGATGACTGGATATGATGTCGTTGTACATTAGACGTTCAACGGATGACTCGGTGTGTTGTCGTTGTACATTAGACGTTCAACGTATGAGTCAATGTGTTATCGTTGTGCATTAGACGTTCAACGGACGAGTCGATATGGTATGGTTATACTCCCGCCAAATACTCCCGCCAAATAACTTTTTTTTTACGATAAAAGCATATATTATCCTCACAATCACCCACAGATCACACACATTCTTACCATCACAACCACAAACATATCACACTGCTATTATGGTGAAAATGGTGCCATATGAGCTTTTTGCAGAGTCCCTGTGTGGATCAGGAGATTAAGTTCTGCGAAGTCGTATAAACCTAAAACCCGTGGTAAACTATACTATGCATGTCCACGATCAAAGGTGAACAATCACATGTTTTTTTGTGTAATATATAAATAATGTGGTTAGTTGTTAAAAACTTAATAGCAAGACTCCTTTAACAGCCTCTCGAAGACACTTTCGGATGTACTTTTTTTTATGGAAAGAGGAACGAGTACGTCTCCTGGAGCTTCAACGACTCCAATTCATTCTCCAGGATCTTCATCGACTCCAATTTATTCTCCAGGAGCTTCAACGACTCCAATTTATTCTCCAGGATCATCATCGACTCTAATTTATTCTCCAAGAGCTTTAAGAAATGCAGAGTGCTCAAACTGCAAGCACTTGCTTGATAAGATAACGGTACTCGAGGCAATGTTAGAAATGTATAAGAATCCGGAACAACACACACTTAATTCAGCTGCACTACTTCACGAAGTTTACAATGACATGGGAAAACTTGATTTGGAGTAGTTTTATGTCATTTGGAATGTAATTCCGTCTTCTTTAAGTATCTGTTTGTAAGTCCTCGTTATAAAAAAAATGATTATCAGTCCAAATATGTTTAAGTGTACTGTTTTGTAACTCAGTATGACTATCAGGTCTTAGACCATCGCTTGGTTTTAACTACAATTGTATGTATAATATTTAACTAAATAAATGTTTGTTTTTGTGTTACTTGACGAATGTGCATCTTGAATTATAGAAGGGTAGTGCATATCCTGACCGAACCAATAAACATAAGTGCCTTTTCTTAGGATAGTTTATTATTCATCAATAATATAATAGTATTTTATAAATAGTAATGATATAATTATAAAATATATTTCTAAAAACAATACTGAATTAAAAACGTATATTTTTTATTAAAAGGTATCCCGGGCGACATGTCGCCCGGGAAATATTTTATTAAAAAAATATACAGTTTTATATATATTAAAAACTGTGTAATTTATATATTTTTTTATTAAAAGGTATCCCGGGCGACATGTCGCCCGGGAAAGGTTTTATTAAAAAAATATATAGTTTTATATATATTATTTTTTTATTTTTTTTACAATTTTTTTTAGTTTATTAGGGTGTAAAAGGTTGGGTAGGATTAGGAGTTAAGGAAGGAGGGGGAGGGAGGTTGGGTTATTCCCGGGGCGACATGTCGCCCGGGAAAGTTAAAACACGTTAATTAACACTAATCACAACCCTTAAAGAACATTCACGTGAATTTAGTTTTTTTAATAAAAAACCTTTTTCCAACGACATGTCCCCCTTGAAAGATGAGCGGAAAAATTTGCCGCCAAGATTTTCGTTGATGTTTTGGTCCAAAATTTTATAACCAACTTATATCCCGGGCGACATGTCGCCCGGAAAACTTCTTCGAACTTTGACTGAAAAGTCGATCAGAAATTGTGCCACGTCGTCAGACTTTTGGTCGTTTAGTGGTTTACCCGTTCCCCCCGGCGACAAATGTGCGCCCTGGAAAACTTCGTCACCTGTTCGAAACTTTTCTTTTATGTGTGTCTATAAAACACATAACCCATCACCTTATTTTTTAATTCATTGATCAATGTATAAATTCCAAAAGACATAAATAGTATTTCGGTGCTCTTCTCTTCCCTCACAACCTAACCGAGAACCGTCTCAAATCTTACTTTAAGGGATTTTTTAGTTTTTCACCTTAACCGAATTCGAAAAACCCTTACAAGGGTTTTTTGGTTTTCTTGTTTCTCTTCTTTGGTGATTCAAGATTCACACATGGTGCTTGATTGGTGGTTTCCTAGTTCGATTGAAGCTATAAACCCTAACTAGGGTTTCATGTTATTCAGATATATTTCGGTTCGGTTTAAAACCCTAACCAAATTAGGGTTTATTCGGTTTAATTGATTTCCGGTTCAAGACTCAAGTG
The DNA here is from genome assembly GCA_026074375.1 of Tanacetum coccineum. Classification (NCBI taxonomy): domain Eukaryota; kingdom Viridiplantae; phylum Streptophyta; class Magnoliopsida; order Asterales; family Asteraceae; genus Tanacetum; species Tanacetum coccineum. Next base: position 19,976 of record BQNB010055839.1, read on the forward strand.
GTGCATTTGGGATTCGTTATAACACAAGGTGTTTGGTTCGTGAAGGTAGACTAGCAATCAACTCGTACTCGGTTGACGTGTTTGTGTGAGCAACCATAGATGTGGTAATTTAATCACTCGTTTCAAGATCAAGATCCGATGTAAGTTTATTGATTTAACTCAATAAGCAAACGGTTAGTAAATTACTTGTTTAATTTATATGTGTTAATCTATATGCTAAAACTAGATCCATTCCGCTGTGTACACGTAGCTAAACTGGTTTCTTAGATTATTAAATCCGAACAGTGGCATCACGAGTCAACTCGTTTTGGCATTAGGGTTACATTTAAATTATATCTTGACTTGATTTGTACACGCCTAGATTTATTTTATATGCTTGATCTGCTGCGCTTAATATTTTATTTATTGTTTTCTTGCAAATATGACAAAGATTATGCAAATCCTTGCCATAATTAACTAAAACTTGTAGATCTAGATCTTGAATACAATTGATTGCTAATATTATAAAAAGAAATAAAATTAAACTGTTAATTTAGTAAGATATGTTTCTTTTTATAGTATATTACACTATAATATAAAAGATCATGATTTTATTTATGGGTTAAACTAAAATCTTTATTTTTAGAAACTATATCTTTTACATAAATTGGTCTAATTGTGTTTTCCCCTTTTCGGTCATAAACCTAAACTCACATCACATCTTACGATGAATGGGGCGATCTAGGCACATTGATAAAAACCTAGTGAAGGTCTTATGGTTCTCCAATTGGGGAAGACTCGTAAGAGAACTCGGATTTTACTTGTTAATTTAATGTCATCTTTTTTATTTGTCTCTAATATGCATAGTATTACTTGTTTACTTGTTTACACGTCTAATATGTATGCAAAACGGACTAATACCTAGTGAAAGATGATATTAAAACTAAGTCTAATTAATACACTTTAAATACTTTGTTTATATTAGTAGACCTATTATTGCTTCGTGCAAAAATTTGATTTTAAGAAAATTAATAAGACTTTAAACTATGAAACTTGATTTCAAGAATAATTTAAAAACTGGATGCTATAGACTCATGGGAAGTATGGCTCATCCACTAGAACAAACTATAAGAGAAGTTTAAGGCGGAAGTGGTCAACACTCCTAAAGAACTCAGGTTTTTAATACGCTTCGCGCTGACCTGATTCTCCGCTTCTTTGTGCGTTCGATTGGAGTTACCGTGAACCATGACATGTCACTACAGTGTCATTATTAAAGGTTTTTAAAATTAGTGCTACAAAGTTGTTTTGCATGCCTCTTTGTACACACTTTTAACACATTTATGTGCATACCCCTTTTGAAAATTTTAAGTCAATGCCATCCAACCAAGAACACATGCATTTGGTTTAGCCTCTCTGGTCAGACCTCAAGGTCATTCCAAATCACATGGCAATTACGGTTCACTGGTCAGACCTCTAACTATTTTTGCACGTTCTTGCTTGGTCGACTTAAATCCGGTTACCTGGTCAGACCTCGGACTTGAGGCATAAGATGAGAACTAAACATGCTCACGACATTATTATATGATTACTAATGTTATGACTGGTCTCATAAATCTAAGAGTTGCATTAAATGCAATTAACGCTCGTCGCTTACCTCTTGCCCTACTTGTTTTCTCACTGGTCAGACCTCTGGTTAATAAGTGGGAGGTCAAGTTGGATCTTAGTCTTAATTAGTAAATTAATTGGGTAGTTAATTCTATTAAGAATTTAATTATCGAAAATACTAAATTGAACTTTCTATGTTCTGATTAATTGTGTTATTGCAACATAATTCGTAAACAAAAGTTTGTTTTCTCATAGAAGACAAACATAGTCTCTTTTCCTGGTAAGAAGAGTGAGACTTACTCCTATCTCTTCTCATTGGTTGACAAGAATAAGATAGGGTTATAATTGAATTATTATCAATTATATTTAAACTCACTTTTAATCTTTCATTACCCTCTTCCGGTTCTGAAATCTTTGAAAGATAACATATTTTGTGTAACTAGAGTACATTTTGTCTATAGCTACCAAAATAACGACATCTTGCACTTGTCACGATGTATGAGTTTAAACCGCACGAGTAAAGAAAATTGCTAGCATGTCTTCTAGGTAAATTTTCTTGGACTTGACTCATTCCTTATAGTGCTAAACACCCTTGTGGCTAGGCAGACCGATTAAGGAGGAATTGCATGCTAAAATGTTCAAGTTAATGAAAGCATGAATGGCTAGTCCCTCATCTACATAAGTAGAACTTCATATACTCAGTTCAATACCTAAGTACATTGCTACTTGTAGGCATTTTGAGTAAATAGGAAAGTAAATAAATCGCTATTTGCTTTCTACTAGTGATGTAACACTTACAATGTTGACAAATCCAGTGGAAGTTTGCGTTTTATTACTGGAAACACATTCATCTAATGTTGTCAATTTCAGTGGGAGCTACAAGATTCATTTCCTTGTTAGTTGCCCTTATTATTTCTAGCTTGCTTTGAGATAATTCATTACTTTCCGAATATGAACGACCATAGTTTAAGGAAAATTGCATTTTATTTTATAGATAACACGTTGCCTTTCCGATGTTGCTTTCCGAAGCGTTATCTATAGAATAATAATCCACAACTCCTTATTAAACATTATGGTTTGATATCTACTTGTAATATCTATGACAATATCATATTGTTTGTACTTTCGAGCGCGTGTCGTATTGTATTAAATAATGTTGTCCCGTACACAAGTGGGAGAAATCTTAAGTGTGTGCAAGGAACAACATATAACGATATGATTATTGGTTTCTCTTGACCGCAAGGTAAGGAAGCTAATCATTTTACTAGGACTTAAACACACAAGATGTTTGTTGTCCTATTACAATTAAATGTCAAGATATAATAGTAAGCTACTTCAACATTTTGACTACATGTTTTAGTCAATAGACTTATGGTTAAATTATATAATCATAATTATGAAGTATAAAATTAACTTGAAATTAAAGATTTAACTCAGAGTTAGCGTTCATATACTATAGTTTGAATAATTATTTCCTGATAAGATATAATCATAAAGTCCTGAATTATCAATACTTAGAACATAAAGAAGAGAAGTAAAATGTGTTATGCCTTTTTTATTAACCATGAACGCTAAGGTCCTTGAATTATTTCAAAGACTTATAAGAATACTTACATGTTCTGTTTATTGAAACACAAGAACATAAGAGTTTTATTGGTACTATTCAAAGATATAATACGTATAGCAATGCACCTGGTTTTAAAATTCTTTGAATTCAATTGGCTCAACCTAATGGTGAGTATTTGATCCAAAGCAGATTAAGTTATCTAAGGAATTCTGATTTAGTCTCACAATTCCAATATTTATAGAATACCACATTATTATGGTATATCTAATGTGTTGAAACAAACTATATTCGTATTGTTTGATTTCTGATAACTTTAATTGCTCTACCTCCGAAATCGATCAGGTTAGAATTTTGCGTGTGTTATGGATACACTCAATATAGTTTTAACCAAGAAGGTATTCAAGACATCATCTATTTATGGATTGGGATGCAATAATTGTTAGTAGTGTGCCATCTTAGCATCCACTTATTATTATTATTATTATTATTATTACTAATAAGTTTTTTTTTAAATGTTTTTGAATTTTATTACGTTGAGATTCAACCAAACACAATGACAAAATACATCAATTACAATTACAACACATTACAATTATAACACATTCAACTTTTGAATTATAATTGATACAAAGTATAATTCTTTTGACAAATTACAATTCATTTCAAAACATATTGCGAACTAAACGCCCTTAATTGTCGAACCAAAGTATAATGTAACTCTCATTCATAAATCCGTAAGGATGCCTCACCAATGGAGTGATATTTTTTTATATCAATGCTGAGGAATATTAGTTAAGGGGTCATAACAAACCTGTTAACTATTAAGACAAATTATCACATCTTGGATCTGATAAATATCTTAGAAATATGAATGACAAGATGCAGTCCTTAAAAGACAATCAATGTTTTGAGATTGATTGATCTTTCACCAAACATTAAATGTGAGGTGAGAATGAGTTTCTTTTGAAGAAAGACTCATAAGGACAAAATTGTATACATATTAATGCCTGACTGATGATAAGAGTTTTAATCTTACTCAAGCAATTGACTATGATTAAATATTTCTTTTCTACACGCATTAAATATATAAAGATAACTAATTGTCATACAGATTTCTTGAATCTGACGTATGGCGAATTAAGGATCATAACTCTTTCCTTAATGATTACCTTGCGAGGACGATGTGTAATCAAAAGGGTTATGAGTCTATATTTGTTTTATGACAATTAAGTTTTATAACTCTTTTCTTTATGATTACCTTTTGCGAGGACGGTGTGTAATCAAAAGGTTATGAGTTTAAAATAATCTTTATAAAGTATACAAGATAATAGAATCCAAGTGTGGATTGGATCATGCATCTAGGAGCTGAGATCTTAAGTTTAATCACAATATGATTTCTGATTTCAAAGCTAGATATTAATCCTTAGATTGGAATGAAACTTCACTTGGGAATTTAGGAAATAAAACAAATGACCTTGGAATAAATGTTTAATGAAATGACACTATCGGAATTAAGATCCAACTACCAATGTATACATCATTGAAGCAAGTTTAAATGATATTATATTCACTTGAGATTAATTTAAATACATAGAATGGAAACCCTTTTTAACGATGATTCATCATGTATATTCTATATATTGTGTATGAGACTGGTTGTTACTTTTGCACAAGAGCAAAATGAGCTAACAACAACAGTATCTAATTGAGAGTGATTTAGATGACTGTTAAAACAAATGTTTATGAATTATATAAGGCATAGTGTTGTTTGTGTACACACGATGCTAGAGAATAATCAATCCTAGTTAAAGTAGGATTTCATCTTTTATGATAAATCTACTAACTAGATATGCTCAGCTAAGAGCATTGTTGCATTACACATTAAAGAATGAGAACACTTTACATTTTAAGAAACTTTAAAGATGACTGTCTGAGATATGTATGTTATTGACTTCAAATACCCCATTAAAGGTACTATCACATTTCCATACTATGATACTTGCAATAGTATGCAAATATACATACGACACTCATCATATCATTCAAATCCTTCACAAATTTGTGAATTTGAAATAAGTATCCAGAAAGTTTACTCAGATAACTATTTAGTTGTCTTGTAAAAAAAGAGTTGAGAATGTTAGAAACATTGGACTTTAACCTGCTAATTAGTTTCATGCAAATCTGTTTTAATATTTGGGTAATTGAGATTGTAAGACAATTTTTACTTTCTGATGAATAAAGATACATGGTATTTGTCATTCATACATATAATAACTATTATCCTATATTTGCATGTTTAATCCTTGAGTGATTTTATCATTCTAAATATGTCCATTGCCGGTTAACAATATGGGAATATCGTTACGTAAGGCAAATGTGAGTGTTGGTTATATTCTTTGAATATATGAATTGTTCCTACCAAACTCATGTGTATTCATAAGGGATGTATATTGGATACCCCAACCTTCAAGTAAGATATCAGAAATGGTTAAATAAGTCATCCTTAGACTTTAGATACAAACAAGTTATGCATGTGTGGATATCACTTTTTAATTATAAGTCAAACGCAAACCTGAAAATGGTAGTTATAAAGGCTATTTTTGGAAGTGATGTGAAGCAACATCCACAACACTTGTAGTCAATAAAGAATTTGTTCCTCCAATTGTTTAATTGTAGAATGATACCATGACGCCTCTCCAGTATTAATCAGATAATTGCATGGCCGTGCCCAAAGAGTAATTCAAGATGATTCTTGATTACATTTGGTATATCTGAATTATTTCTATAACGAGAAACTAAATTGTTAAACAATATGGAATGAGTTAGGATCCATATCCATGGTTTAATGGTATCTAGAACAAAGGGATGATAAAAGCAAGTAATAAACTAACCATTATAAGCTGAGATTGTTCTTGAAACTATTATCTCAAGCATTTATAATCTAAAGGTAATTGTGTGTTTTTGCTAGACGTTGCCAATTATCAGTATATCTGTATCCCGCTACTCTGCCTCCCAAGTGGGAGCTGTTGGAATTTGGCAGTCGGTTTTGTAAGTTATAAGTTAGAAATACGTCAGCCTATTGGGGGCACACGTGTTAAACACATAAAGTATGTTTTACTTCACGAAAATATTTAAATAATCGTTATTTACCATTAATTGTTTAATAAAGTATAACGAATATTTAAAATATAAACCTGAGGGACTTAAATGAACAAAACCTTAACCTGGAGGGAGCCCTTTGTAGGCCGAAATCCCTAAGGGTTCTAGAGGGGTGTTTGGTTCGGTTATGGGACAAAGAGAAAGAGGGAAAAGGAAACTTTAGGTTTCCTTGTCCTACAAGAATTGGGGTAGGGTTATGTGCCTATATAAACACATACCCCTCACCTTATTCTTTAATTCAATTGATCAATTATCAAATCCCTAAAACCTAAATAGTTTTTGGTGCTCTTCTCTTCCCTCAAAATCCTAATCGAAACCCCTTAATCTCTATTAAGGGATTTTCGGTTTTTCACCTTAACCGAATTTGACAAACCCTCACAAGGGTTTTTCGGTTTTCTTGTTTCTCTTCTTTGGTAATTCAAGATTCACACGTGGTGCTTGATTGGTGGTTTCCTAGTTCTATTGAAGCTATAAGCCCTAACTAGGATTTCTTGTTATTCGGATCTAGGAATTTCATTTTGGTTTAAAACCCCAACCAAATTAAGGTTTATTCGGTTTAATTGATTTTCGGTTCAAGACTTAAGTGGTGCGTTTGGGAATCGTTATAACACAAGGTGTTTGGTTCGTGAAGGTTGACTAGCAATCGACTCGTTCTCGGTTGACGTGTTTGTGTGAGCAACCGTAAATGTGGTAATTTAATCACTAGTTTAAAGATCAAGATCTGATGTAAGTTTATTGATTTAAATCAATAAACAAATGGTTAGTAAATTATGGGCTTAAAGTAGTCAGAGAAATACCGGTTGAGCCAAGTGGGAGTCTACTTGAGAAATGGCGCCAACCATATTTTAAGCAAAAAGGTGGTCACCATTTTGTTTCTCACATCGGTCAAAGAGAAGAACTTTTAATACCTGATATAGCATGGTGCATATGATTTAACAAGTTTAGTGTAAGTGCTATGTTGTTGATTATGACATGATGATTTAGGTAATATACAACATTTATACATATTACTCTAAGCATCTTGTTATGTCATAAATTGGTACAAGTTCTTAACTTTTTAGCTTTTTAACATGTTTTCTCTTCTTGGTGTATTTAGGTATGCTCTTAACTCATCATCTTCTATGTATATAAGTACAAAATCTATCGGCTTCGTTTATGATGATTTTCTACTCATATTGTTTTTGTGTTTTTGTAAGAAGTTTTTGATAATTATATAGTTTCTCTTCTAAATGTACGTATATTTTTGAGACATTGTCTTTGATGTAAAATTAAAAATATTTACAAGGTGATGTAACTTCTTGACTCATTTGGTTGAGTAAAATGGATCTAATTATCATCAAAGTGGTTTCTAAGGTATTTCATGAGTCAAGTTTACTTGAATGTATTTGATTGAGCTAATGTATAATTGATCTTACGAGATGATTTGATAACTCGTCTTAGTTTATGTGTCAATTGGCCTTCTCGTTTAACTGGTTGAACTAAAATACATGTACAACCCAAAAAGTATATTGTTGCTAGCATGTATACCTTAGACTACTGGAGACCAAAGTGACTAACGAAATGAAGAACATCGGTGCTTTTCGGCTAGATACACCACCACGACAAACCCCATCAGCTAGAAACCTCCTAAGTTGCATGGGGACAGAAACGGGGACGAGGACAGGTACGGGTACCGAGAAACGACAACATCCTAAAATTCAAGAAACGGGTACGGCGGGAAAACGTCTATGTGTTTTATAATATTTTAGTATATGGTAAATTGTCATCCAAAAAATATTACAAAACATTCAAAAATTCAAACAAATATTACTCACAATCATCAATTAAAAACTTTTAAACACCAGATTGTCTTCCCAAAAAAGCATTTAAGTAAAAAAAATCAAGTATCCTCGGAGAAAAAAACTATCTCAACTTCTGACTCATCAAGTGAGAGACTCGCAAACTCTAAAAACCATGTATCCTTCAATGTACCAAAGTCGTCTCCACCAACATCCCACATCTGAAAGGTTTTAGTTACGTAGGTTAATTAAAATAAAAGACTTTTAGCTAATGGGTCATAGGAAACGTGAGTTTTTAGGCCGAAAACGTTTCCCAAAACGTTTCCTAAATAAGGATCCGCGTACCATAATTTTAAAAACATTTCCCCTTTTCCTGGGGACGTTTCCTCGACGTTTCCCCATGTTTCCCCGCATTTCGGAAACGTCATACGACATCCCGGCAGAGTTTCCGTGCATCCTAGGAAATCCCCATCGCGACTGGTGGGTAATACGAGACCTAATCGTGGCGGTGATGGGTGATGATATTGGTGGCATGCCGGCGTTGAACGGCGGCGGTGGTGGCTGGGTTTGATTATGTTTGTGTTAGTGGGTGTGTGTTTGTTTAGTGAGATAAATGATGAGAGTTGGGGGAGTGAAAAGTGTCGTGGGAGTTTATTTATATTTTTATTAATAATACACAATGACAAAATTACCTTCGTATTTAACAGTCAAACTTGGTCAAACTAACGACGTTATTAACTTTGGGCTGAACTTGTTACGGGTCGTCGGGTTTTGAACTAGATCCGTTACTTTTTAAACTATTGGACTAAAACCGTTATATTCAGTAAACCACAAGGACCAGAAATGCAGTGAACCCTAAGAAATATTTTGTGTTTTAAATGTTCTTTAAATTTTACGAACATTTATAAACTTATTAGTCCAACTTTGTTTTTTTGGATTTTATAATAATCTGTGATGTAATAATAGTTTTTTTTTGATTAAATAATATAGTTTACTTATTGTGTCAACTAATTAAAAAAGGGAGGTGATGTTGAATTTTATATACTAATAAAACATATAATATAATACCAAAGAGCAATTAAGAACTTTCCTAAAGTCTCCCTTAAGAAAAGCTCACTCTAAAAGATATATATAATATATAATACGTATATTTAACCGGGAAGTATGATCACCCGGGTCGTTTTCCCAACGACTTGCGAAATTGAAACCACGTTTTAGCTCGGATTATGATTTGAATGAGGGAAAAGATATTTTTGATTATCTATAACTACTAAATAAAGCAACAATTAAAATGAACAATTAAAAGTAATTAAACACTTAAACAATTAACGGGAAACGAATAAAACGCGACAATTAAGCAAATAAGACATAATTAAACTTTTAAATTTCAAACTAAATTTCTAAACCTAAAATAGGACAAAAGAAAATTTTAAGAAAAAGAAAAATATTTTTTTTGATTATTTTTGAATTTATTATGATTTAAAAACAAATTAAATCTAATTAAATCCTAAAAAATAGCAAATTAAGTTCTAAAAATTGATAAAAATGATTTTTAAACTTAGAAAAGTCTAAAATAACATAAAAACTCAGAAAACTATTTTTAACTATTTTTAAAATTAAAATCCTATTTTTAAAATTAAAAATAAAAGATTGAAAATCAAATTTAAAATCTAAAAAGGATGAAAATGATTTTTCTTAATGTAAAACTAAAGCTATATTTTATAAATCTAAAAACTATTTTTTTGTAATTTTTTTTGAAACTCTTTCCAATTTTTTATTAATTTTCGAAATTAAAAACTTTAGAAAAATGATTAAAAATATATTACTTAATGAAAAAATACCAAAAAATCAGAAAAAGTCTAACTAGAAACAAAGATTATAAGAAAAATAAGAAAACTAGATAAGCAACTCAAATAAGCCCGAAATAAGCAGTTTAAGGCTACGGCTTATTATAAAAAAAGAAATTTAAAACGTGTATAAGTATTTAATGAAAGGAAATGATGATGGATGAGCTATTGTAGCATGGTGTTAAAACGTGTGTGTTGTGTGTGGGAGGTCGTGGGTTCTAGTATGGCAAAACACCCTTTTTTGCTTTTTTATAGTTTTTTTTATTTTGCAAAACTGACAACACAAAGTTGTAAATTAAGCTAATCTAAGCAACTTTAATAAAGACAACATAAGCTTATGCTCAATATTAAGCTTAAAAATAGCTTATGAAAAGCTGTTTTCAGAAACTAAGGGTTTGAGCTTAAAAATCTTTGTTGACACTTAAAAGCTTACACAATCTTTAATATAAGCTCAAATGTAAAAGTAAAAACTGTTCTGAATAGCTTATGATGTAAGGAAAGTGAATCTAACAAGCTATTTAAACAACTAACAGTTAAAGATATCTAAATCTAAGATTAAAAACAGCAAACTCAGACTTAAACTAGAAAGGCACAAATTCAGCTTAAGCACTTAAGCTTATTAAGCTAATTCAGATCCTATAATTTTGAAGATAAGCTAACTAATAAGCCCTAATGAAAACCTGCTATCCAGTTTTTCCAATAGTCAACAAAATTAAGCACTTATAAAAAAAATATCTACACTACTTATTTTTGGTTTTTTTGAGTTTTTGATAAACTTTTTGACAGCAAATGCACCCTAAGACTTAAGCTATAAATGAAAATTAAAACCTAAACTATATTAAGCTGATCCTAATCTATAATTAACTTGAATTTTAAAAACCTAAAACTTAAATTTTCCAACTAAAATGAATCCAAGAGTGACAGCAGTGGTAACTTTGTTACCACTACTAGTGCAAAATGTCAGAAGGCAAGAAACAAATGTGCAGGTATCCTAGAGGGGTAACCTATACTTAGACACTCTACTTGAGTATGTTTAAACACAAATCAAGCACAAACCAAGCCTTAGGAGCTTGGATCACAATCTTATCAAGCAAACAAAGGGATAAATTCCCCTAGTGCAGGAAGGGACTAAAAACTCTTTACAATGACTTATAGCACTAACTAAGCTTGCAAATCTATTCTAAACTTAATCAAATGTAATAATCTATCTGAACAAGAAGAATTCACCAAATACATTCGACTTTTTGAGGTCAAACACTATTATTCCAAACACCCCTTAAGGCTCTTGACAGATTGCATTTATGAATGAAATTGAAAATTTACTTAACAACTCCTTAATACGAGACAATAATCAACTTAAAATAAGCTTAATAAACATGATTAAACAACTAAATAAGCCAAAATCCAAGATCTACAACTAATGCTACTTATATTTTTTGTTTTTATGGTTTTATGACAGAAATGAGAAACTAATGATTTAAACTAAAACAGATGATGAATAAGCCCTATTTAACAATATTAAACTTAAATAAGCAGCTAGAAAACAGATAAGCACAATTAATAAGCAAATAAACAATTCTAAGCTATTTAAGCAGTTTTTAAGCAATTCTAAACTAGATATTAAAGACAAGGAAAGTAAAAGAAAAACTTACAAGTAACTTCAGCCAAACAGAAGCTTCAAGGCTCAATTGAGCTTAATCAACAGCTCTGGCTTATTTACAATAAGCCAATAATAGTCATTGGAGACCATTCCATGATAGGTCTCCTTTCTAAAAACCAAAATCCATAAGCAAAGGTGATAAGGTTATTAGCTAATTTTAAGAGTTAAGGTAGGATTAAGGTGATATTTGAGCATTATTATTAGCTTAGAGACTAATAAGAGCTTATTTAGTAGCTTATGATCTTAGCTTGACATTTAATAGGAAAAGTAAGAGCTTATGAAAACAAAGAGCTTATGAGAGACTACTTGAAAACTGAATTTCATTAACATAAAATTTGATTACAATACTTAAAAGGAAGAATTACAAAGTTTAAAGGAAATTTAAGCTAAAAATTGAAAATTAAGCTAAAACTAAAA
>BQNB010055840.1:0-21754 GCA_026074375.1 Tanacetum coccineum
ATGCACCGATAGTAGTTGGTCGGGGATTCCTGCGTACGATTGGTGGTATAGTCAATACTCCGGAGAGACTTTTCTTGACTTTTGATGGATTTTGTCACTAAACCTTCAGTGCTGCAAGATCCGATGTTATGAGAAACGCAGACTATGATAGTTATGACGAGGAAGAGTACCAGATTAAGAGAAATAAGTTTAGAGCACCAATATATGGATCGAAGCCTACACCATACTTGAACTGTAATGATCCAGCTGAGCGATCGTTAGCTATACAAAAAGTGACTAACCCATTCTAGAAAATTAGTGTTTGGAAAAAGGCAGTTAGTTTCCTTGGTTCATTACCAGTTCCATTAAAGCACGTTAACTGAAAATCTGATTATAAAGGTTGTTATACTAAAGAAGAAGAATCAACAGGACAATGGCGTACTGAGATAAGGTTAACTGATCCGTATGGAAACATTTATTTACAAGGGTTCACAACAAAGAAAACAGACTGGAAGTTGTCAAAGTATTATAAGTTGAGTGACATCATGTCACCCAATTGGTTTGTAGAGTAAAGAGTTGGACCAAGTTAGAATAAAGGAGGGAACCTATGTACTCCTATTATAACTATTTTCTTTCTTTGTTGAGTCTTAAATAAATCAATTGTATAAATCCATAAGGGGTTACATTTGATGTACGGACATTAGTCCGATGAATATTAATATTAGGTCAATATGATGGGTTGAAATTATATTTAAATTATGAAGTTTGCAAAGCAAGTTTTGTGTAATCTATATATAATATATAAAAAAATTAAAAAAGGGAGAAGTACGTCGCACTTTTGAGCGGTTTTCATAGATAAAACTTACCAAACACGATTCTAACTCATTATAAGAAAAAAAATAACACACACTCACCAAAACCGCCAGGTTTCTCACAAAAACAAAGAAAAAGTTTTCAATAATCAATCCATCAACCATTTAATCATGTCTATGGTATGTTAATATCATTCCTTAACTTGTTTTTTTATCAATTTGTTTAAATTTCTTGTCTATTAGGTTTTATAATAATTAGATTAGGGAAAATCAAATCCACGTCTCGTATGAACAATTAACCCATAGAATTATAATGTTTAGAAGTTATTTGACACATGCATGCTTGATATTGATTAATCCAAAAAGTGCTGTTCATATTATGAATTTACATTTAAAAATAAATTGTTTGAAGATCATAAAAAAAATTAAACCTGCCCAGAAAGTATGCCGATTTTGTCCCAAAACCACCGCACTTTGCCTATTTTCCAGAATGTACGCCGCACTTCAGGGAAGTACGCAACACATTTTACATCAGAAAGTCACATAATGTTTTAAAAACCATCAAAACCATGACCATTTATACCAAATTATTTCTAACATTACTATAAACTTTATTGTTGATTATTTTTTATATGTAGACTATGGGAACACACGATGATAAGGCCGGATCATCAAGATCCAAATGCTCTAGACAAAATGAAACCGTGGAAGAGGTATTACTACCATAAGTTCACCATGAGTTCTTGCTATGGAAAGGATGTAGCAGAGATGCAAAGTCTAGGTACAGCACTAGATTAGCCTAATTGCTTCCTAGACATATTTACTCATCGTATGTCGTGAACTGGGATGTGCTGAATAGAATGTGTTGTGATGGAGAAATTGATGACATGTTGAGAATTAGGATGCGTGAAACTGGATCGAATGAAGAGATATTCACTTCAGTAGCATGGATTAGAGCTTTTAATATCAATGAACCAATTAATGCAGAGCTTTGCCACGAGTTTTATTCGACTTATGAATTTGACAAAGTTTATGCTGATGATGAATTGCAAACTAAGAATATCATCAAGTTTAGACTTGGTAGATGTGCTCAGAGTTTGACCTTGTTGGAATTTGCTCGAAGGTTAGGACTATATCAGGCGATTGAGCTTGATGAGGAAGGTTTTAATGTCTATTTTAAAGGAGGTTTGCGTAGTGATGAACATTTTAACACTCATGAGTATTGGTTAAGCATTAGTCGAGAGGAAAACCTTGGTTTATCTAGGAGTCACACTTCTACTATCAAGAACCCAATTTTGAGGGTGATTCACAAGATGATCACTTATGGTTTGTGTCAGAGGACGACTGGTATGACAAGGTTAAAAAAATGATTTGTGGCTCTTGAGTATGTTTGATGCTAGACACCAAAATAGATATGCAAATGTGGCTTGGTTGATTGTGAGATGGATGAAGAGGAAAGAAGCTGGCACTCAAAAGGAAAGTCAAATTTGCTATGGACAGTCTATCTCGAAGATTGCTAGGAGTGCAGTGTTGACAAAGGATGTGGTAAGGAGTTTGAGTGCTCTGATTTATTGTAGAGATTCAGATACAATTATACTTAGATATTTGATTGACTCTGAGGGTAAACTTATTTCCGAGGATCCACAACTAGGAGTACCTAGAATTGGTATTCCTAGACCTCCGAGAGCATCTATGTAGGACTTATACGTTAGGATGCGTAGGATGGAGATACGCCAAGAAGCTATAGAGATGATGGAGTATAGGCAGTCCTATCACTGGGACAGGTACCAGGAAGTGTTTAAGCATATAGCTGGGGTTTACAGTGTTCTACTGTCGGGAGCCTACAACCCACATGGTTATGCTCAGCCGCAGTATGATCAGTATTATCAATAGTACCCACCTCCACCACAGTATCAGCAGCAACAGCAGGATGGTGATGAGTAGTGTCGAGACGACACAAGTTGGTTGTGTGACCGCATGTTTCGGGTCACGTGTGTTTTAAAAACAATTCTCTAAATATTATTATTATTATTATTATTATTATTATGGTGTGTAAAATGCCTTTGTTGGCATTAAAATAATATTATGATACTTTCTATTATTGTGTGACCGCAATGTTCGTGGTCACATTGTGTTTTAAAAACTATTCTCTAACATTATTATTATTATTATTCATTATTATTATTATTATTATTATTAATGGTGTAGTAAAAATGCCTTGTGTTGGCATATTAAAAGACAATATTATCATACTTTCGATTATTTTCAATAATTAATTAGGAAAATTACTATTATTATTATTGTGTGCTATGCAAATATTTGATATTTTGTAACTAGGAAAAAAGATAAAAGAGAGGACGCCAGCGAAAATGACGTGAACCAAAAAGATTAAGTTGATCAATCACACATTGAGATAGTATTATTTTATTTTTCATTTATCACTTTTCTCCATATATTATAATCACATTGAGGGGACATAGGCTACATTATTAGTATGGGAGGAGATAACTGGAGAAAAAAGTGCTCATATTAAGTTTGAGGGGGAGATAAACTGGAAAAGTTAAAGTTAAAAAAAAGTTAAAAGAAAATCTTTTGAAATAACATTTTACTGATCACATATAAGCAATCTGACTCTGGATTGATAACATTACTAGCATATTTATACCACCTAGAAAAAATTATGAGGATTAAGTTTTAAGAATTCAGGTATCTAAATTTGATACCTAAGATAATTTTTATCTTTAGCTTTCTCGAGTTAAGGAGTGAGCAATTGCAAATATCTCATTCATCGTTACGGCTGTGTATGCGTAGTTTTGTCGCCTTTTCTAGAGCATTGGTATCGATTTAAAATTATATGAGTGTGCTGGTGATTTGTTAATTCTAGAACTTGTGCTTGAAATCTTTATGAGACAGCAGTAGGAATGCGTTCGCGTGTTATAAACATTTTACTGATTAAGAGGTGATAAAAATATAAATATAAGTAAACAATAATTTTGTTCAAAAAATATTTTTAATAAAATTATTTGAAATTTTATTCGTACAAGTTGAAGAGCGTAAATGTTGGTATTGCTATTTAAATGAAGTGCGAATGTTCCAAACTTCTAAGTTCGTTTGAAGTAGTGTGCTTATCTTAAGTATGGGGAGAAAGCAAGTTTCCGCCAACCCAAGTGAAGTCGAGGAATTGATATATATATAAATAATAATAATAATAATAATAAAGGTGAAAGAATAGTTGGTTACATTACGGATTAGATGAATTATGATTTTATTACAAAACTTTTTTAACAAATAATAAATAATATCACTAAATAAATTACCTCTTTTGATGTTTATGTTTGGTGCTTACGCCATGTCGGTGAAGTTTAGTTTCCTGTACAGGCCTATGGTAATTTGAACATTTCATGACTGCGCGTATGAGTGACTTCTATTTACTATCCATTTTACTAAATTGAGCGAGTGTGAAAAGAATCTTACCTATGAAATTTGTGAGTTGCTTTGTCACGTTATCTATGCTTGTGATCATTAATTTGTTTTGATAAAATGAAATACTTCCGCTTTGATTGCTTGAGGGCAAGCATTAAGCTAAGTATGAGGGATTTGATAACGCTCCAAATATATATAAAATATCCCTCAAAAATACATGAAATATATATGTTAACGCATGAAATATTGTAAAGTTTGGTTGTTTGTTGTGCAATATACATTTCAGGACCAAGAATGAAGAAAAGGACTAAACGTGCAAAGAAATTCCGTTAATTGTACTCACGGTCGTTATAAGAAGAATCTAGAAGAGAATCTAAGGAAGATTTAATGAATGAGGCAAATGTGCGGCGCACAATTCTTATTGTGCGGCGTACTTTGAAGCGGAGTAAATACAATTTAATGATACAACAAGTGCGGCTCACAATTTTTATTGTGTGGCGCACTTCACCTGCAGTTACTCAAAGTTAGTAATGATTGCTGTTATTGTGCAACTCTTGGCTTGCCATTTCCCACAACTGAAACTCCACTCCTCACCTATAAATTGAGCACAAAATGGAGGCTCAAATCATCCCATTCCACACATTCGATCTTATATCTCATCTAAATTCATCTAAAAGTTCTTAAGAGGTTTTTCTAGTAGTTTTGGGAATATTGTTCTTAGTTCATCACATTTCCCAGGTTGTAATCATCAAAGGAGGTATAATTCAAGCTATTAAGGGCTGTGACATAGTTGTTTATAGTTTGGAGTTGAATTTCTGAGTTGTTAGAATCATTGTTCGAAGGAAAACTCTTGAAAATCAATATAATTTGCTATTGGAATCGTATAAACATACTATTGGAAAACTCTAAGTATTGAAGAGTAGATTCCGCATACTCTTTAATATACACACAAAGTTTCTATCATAGTTATTTTGGATTTATCCAAGGTAACATACACTTTACAAGCTAAAGAATAGATCATAGTTTGGGATCTACACTTTCCTTGAATGTTACGTTTTCTAAATCTAACATGCTTATTATGTGTTTTGAATCTATGAATATGGAGTAGTTTAACATGTTTGTTTGGGGATTATGAGGAAACTATAGATCTAACTTTGATGAACTTGATGTTTTTATACTAGGATCTCTTAATCATCATTTGATCATCATACTAGTCCGGATATAGGTCGAAAGACTGTTGCTATATGTTTGATTTCCAAGTTGTTTATCTTTGACAACTAGATATTAGCCTTGTGAGGATTGGCTAATAAAATGATCATTAACCGGGAAACATATCCAAGCTAACTTGGCGTCAACATCATCATCTTATGTTGACCGAACAGCCATAAGTCCCATGGTATAAAAACCCCTCTCCATGACTTGAAAGGTTTGTTGTTAATTTGGTTATTCACATAATATATTTTCCTTTTCATATCTCTCATCTAGTGTTCTACCAACCCACTTCCACACTAAATCATTCAATCTTGTCTATTGATTAAGTGATTTTGATACATTCTACAAATGGTTATCTAGTCGCCATGAGGTAGATATCGTGATTTGTGTTGCGTTTATAACTTGTTTAGATCATTAGTTATAGTTACTGTTGATAGAAAATAATGCCTAAAAAGGTCATTAATATTTTTCCGACCTCTCTGACGTTTTGATAAATCACAAAATGTAAAAATGCACAATGTATAATAAAAACAAAAAAAATAAAACGTAAACAAGTAAGTAGTAGTAAATGATCATATTTGAAATTAAATCACTTAATGTATGAATAAATAAATGCATAATGTATTTTATGATCAAGGGAATTTTAATTCAACCTCACATTTTTTTTATAAAATGTTACAAGAACATTTTATAAAACTTTTTACAGAACATTTTTGAGTAATTAAAAGAAATGTTTTATTCAAAATAAAAAATTTTGAATTCAATTTTCGTAGGCCAAAAATGCTAAAATCCGAGAACACCTCCACGAGAACAAAGACAAAAAAGGAGCCGTCCCAGCCTGGGGGCCGGGGTTCCCCTTAATTATAAGGGCGGTCCCCTTAATTTTTTAAAGGGGCCGGCTCCACTAATAAATACTAGACTTTTCTCAGCACTTAATTTCTCACCTTTTGCACTCATTCTTTTCTGTCTAAATCAGTCCACACATCTCCTACAATCCTTTGATCATTTAATCTTAAGCTTTTATTTCCAAGTGATTCAAGCTTAATTCCTCAAGTGCAAGAGAAGAATACTTCTTATCATCAAGTGAAGAAGTGTTATAGTTTAGTTGATGTTGTTGTGAAGTTGTGTTATATTATGTAAATCATTTGTGTATATTGTAAAGGTGTGTATTGTAGTTGTGTGTATAGGTAGATTGTGGTGAGTCATTGCAAGTTATAGTTAGATCATTGGTGGATCTAGTAAGTATGATAGATTTGTGTGATAGTAGTAGTGTTTAGGTGTAGTGCAGCTGTTGAAGCAAGTGAGGTTGTGAAGTGTAGAGAAGTTTGTGAAGCATAGTGAAGTTGTAAAGTGAAGAGAAGTTGTGTAGTGAAGTGAAGAAGTGAATTATTGTGAAGTAGTGCGGTTAGTATTTTAGTCCTCAAAATACCAAATTTGTGTTATATTGGTTCTAGCTAGGATTAAAACTTGATATTTGGCTTAGTGTCGGAAATCAGTGTAAGCTTTAGGTTGTGTATGGTTTTCCTCCGCCTATAAGGGAGTTTGTTGACATATGTGCAGATAACTCCGAGTTTAGGTTCGAGGATTGGAGTGGGCGAAGAGGTGCTTCGTTAACCAGAACCACTATAAAATCCTTGGTTGTAGTTTGATCTTTCAACTCTTAACTCTTGTCTTTCATAATCATTTTATTTACATATTTGTATTTTTCATATTTTGCACATATGATATAACATAAAGTTGAATCTAAGTTTTTTATAAACAAAATAAACATCCAAATAAAAAGTGAGTAAATAATTCTATTGGTCCATTTGAAATCTGGACTATAAGGTTTTATCAACTTTAAACTAATCAGATTCCATAGCAACAAAGTGAGTATATTAAACAAATAAAAATATACAATATAAAATAACAAGTTTAAACCACACAGAAGTACTTTTTATCTAATGTAAGAATTATATAGAATCACGAAAGAATCTAAGACACAACATTGCTTAGCGGAATAAGCAAGGTGGTTGAATGACAATTGGGGTGTTTATCTCCTTCGAACTTAAACTAAAACCTATTTAAAAGTTTTAAGAAAACAAACTTGTTATGACCAAATCTGAAACCTTCAGCTTTATTGTGTATGTAGACAGATTGTTTGAGAGATAAATGAACTCTTTAATGTGTTTCACATTAATTGGAAGAGATGACATTTACTCTGATAAATCTCTTTCCCTTATTATAGGCGAAAGAGATTATGGTTAACAAGTGTAAACCTATTAACTGTGTCCACACATCTAAGTAGGTGTGATTGAGATAATCATAAAATGTTGACAAGCTTTCGAGAACAAGGTACACCTTTGAGTGAAAAACTAATGAACTTCTCACTGACTTTACAAAGCACCATTTTCCCAAGGGAAATTGCCTTTATTACTTTGGCAAAAAAGCAATCTTTTTCCTGCCTTGTAAACCTTCTAAAGCATAACTTATGTTTCAGCTTCTTATAAGGAGAAGAGACTACATTTCGCTTATAATTGTCAACCAGCTGAACTGAAGCTCCAACCAAGGGCCAGTCCTTCAGTTTTTGTACCGCACAAGACACTGAATGAAGATACTTCCCAATAGCTTCTAAAGACTTAAAGAGCTTATGCTGAAAGAACTTTCCACATCTCAAACTAAACAACTTCAGCCTTGAGTAACTTAGGGGATTTTAAGTTAAAGTCCACTAAAAGCCGGAAGGTCCCAGGAACAGAACCCAACAATCTCCACCATTTAATATACAAATAGCCCAAAGTAAAATTAGTTGTAAGTGGCAAAAACAACTTCTTCTCACATAACTGAATATGAAATGAAACACATATAGAACGTGATAAACCAACCATTTCAACTTTCATACATTACTGTTTACAAAAAATAAAGTCAATTTATAAGATTAATACACTTTGATGTTCCTGTTGCTCACGGATCTTCTTCTCTAGAGTGAACTTGGATGACCTTGTGGGTTTCTTTGATGACTGGAACATCTTTGTGAATCACAAGTTCTTTTTTTTCTTTTCTTTGTTAGCTAAATCATTTAGCACATCCAGAGGATCTTGTTCTCGAAGGGGATTTGGTTGAAGTCATATGGTAGCTCTTTTTTCATTTTGTTCAAGGTATTCCATTCTTGACTTTATTAGTTCATAGAAATGGTTTTCCAGTCCTTTTTCCTTTTCTATTAGGACAAGCTTGTACTACCTCTCTTCATTCAGCCAGTTATAAGTCACTGGCTTTGAATTTTTTAATGAATTATGCTGTCCCATCTTCCCTATATACCTTCAGTGAGATAAGGCCCTTTTTAGTGAGAACATCACAGTTGATGATCTTGGAGCTTTGTCTTATTTTCTTCATCTTCTCATAGTATTTTTCATAGAGTAACTTCTTGTTGTAGTATTTTGACAATATCTATTTCCTAAGAGGTTAACTAGTCATTTTTCAGTATGTATAGCATCCATCTCCCCCCTCAGCAGGTGAGAAGCGTGGCTTTGTCCTGGAGTGCTTGAAGTTGGAACACACAAGGCGGTGGCTCCGGATGCATTCCCACCAGAGTGTCAAACAAGTTTAAGGAATCGGTAACTTTGGAGTAAAAGTACCTAAAAGGGAATCCAAAGACCATGAAGCATTTCCTGAACTGAAAGATACTAATGATGGTAAATCAAGAACTCTGCTGGAAGTTCCCAATTTATTTGAATGTCTTTTCAGTTCACAACCTGTATGAGAGACTGTGAGATAGTGGAATGGAAGTATCCAATGTTGGATGGAATCTCTTTTAAGATCGCCCCAATGTGCTCGATTTCCATTTTGCTTTAATATGCTGCTTAGCTTTTTAATTTCTCCATATAATTCATTGAACTTTGAGGTAGGTTCTTCATTGAGGGTGGGCAAGCCGCTAAGCAAAGTCATGTGAGGCTAAGATTTAGATAGTTCATGCTTCAGGAATTTACCAGAAGTTTAGTTATCTGGTTAAATATCTGGGATATGAAGGCTTTGGCAGTGCGATTGAGGCAACATCAGCTTCAGCAATAACTTTTGCTGGCTCCAGCACGATCCATCTAAGACTGAAGTAAAAACCTGATCCATATAACTCTTGAATATTGAGCTGATATTAGGAGATGAGAGGACTAAAGTATCTCATTAAACTTTATCATTTACAGCATTCTCTTCCACTTCACTCTGCATCTAAGACAAGAAAGGCTACTCTGTTATGGGGTCAAGAGTAAAAGAACAGATCTATTATCTTTCAAGATATTTGATAAATCCTCCAGCTTTACTTTTCATGAGATGTCATCAGCTCCTGATTCCTCATTTGCACTTGAAGTAGTGTGGGTAGTTTTTAACCTATCTCCAGCAGATTTGGTTTTATCTACAAAACAATTAGATTAGAACCTACAAGTATGTTGAGCAAATAGTATTTTTTATGGTTCCTTCATCCATACCCTGTTTGTAAAGGTAGGGAATCCCTTAAGAGCAGTAATTCCCAAGATCAACATCAGCTGGAAATCTATTGAAGCATCATGTCCTGATGCAGACTCATAGTGTAAAATGAATGAAGTTGATCAAATAGGTTCAATTATAGGAAATGCAGACATACCACTACTGAGCTAAGGGTGGGCTCCATCTTCACTGGTATCCCCTAAAGATGTTGGGCCACCAGCTGCTTGTTGTGCTTCTTTATGCATTTCACCAACAACTGGTGTGGCAGGTGAAGGATGGCTTAGGCTTGTGTTTATGGCCGAAATGGACTTAGTTTCCTTCTTTGAATGGCCAGATTAGGGTTTGGATGCCTCAGTGGTGGACTTAGGTGTGTGTTTTGAAGATTTTTTTCTTTTGAGTCCACTTCTAGCTCCAGGCTTTTTGCCTTGGGGAACCTCTTCAGTTGGAGAAGAGTATTTGGGAGCTATGGAGTCCACATGCACATCTAGATTGCAGATGGCCTTCATGTGGTCAGTAAAGGGAGGTTCTTCAGGTTGGTTTTGGCTTTCAGTATCTAGTTGTGAACACTAAAGACCTGAGTTGGGTTTATTGTTGAGATCTTCAGTATCATATTTAGGTGCCAATATGTTCAAGTAGTAAGGAATAAAAACCTAGGGTAAGGAAGTCAATCTTTCCAAACGTAGTCTTCTTGTTCAGCTTGTGAATGAGATCCTCCGAAATTATCTTGACATAATCTACCTAGACACCAATTGCCAAACAATACAAGATGGTGGCATCTTTATTAGATATTTGATTTAGGCCACCAGTTTTCCCACTTAAGCACTAAATGATTTGACCCATCAGGCAATCTCCACCTAGGAGGAGAGACAACTCTTTTTGAGAGATCATTTGCCTCAATCGTCCCTATTGACCCTTACGATGCAAACCAAGGTCTTACTAGTTGTATGGAGGGTGGATGAACATACATAACTTTAGTGCGGTAATGATAATGGTACTCTAAGAGCATATATAAATGAGGTGAATACCTATCTCTCCACTACCTTTCTCCTGTGTGAAGTTGGATACCTAAATCTATAGTCCTTTGTAAAGACCATTTGTTCCCGTATACCAGAATTCACTTAGGTATTATCATTGTATTGATTTAGGGCACATTTAAATGGCTTCATTTTAGACAGCATTTAGAATGAAGTCAGACACATCTTTAAATTATTCCATGGTTAGGGTGTAGGGATATACAAGTGCGACTACATTGTTTGTGGTGAAGGCAATTTCCTAAAAAGAGAACTCTACCTGAAATGTGCAGGTAAAGAAAGGGTTTGTGTCACAGCCCCGCCCAGGCGGAACGCGAGGCAAGACGAGAAAGGGAATCATCACAACACATTGTCTTACTATATATAGATGCCTAAACATTGCATAAAAAATACAAGGTATAGACACGCAGTGTCATGAAAATACCCAACCACATCAACAAAATCCAAAAGGCGTCTGACATTGAAATGAAGGCAGTTCACGTCAATGTCATGACATGCAAACATTTATACTTCCTAACAAGTAAAACAAATAACATTCATCGTCCAAAACAAATAACAAAATCTAGATAGCTAAACTTCGCTAGCTGCGTACGGTCCATCTAGCCACTTTTTTTAACCTTAATCTCATCCTGCTGAATACATGAACATGATGCTTATACGTCAACATAATGGTTGGTGAAAAACATAGTTTGTGGGGTTCGACACACATAATCAAAAAGAATATTTTGTTTCATGATTGGGAAAGTGATCTTAAGGAATGCGAAGGAATGATATGTTGTACCACCAGGGTATTCGTAGAATACTCATATACTTGTCTTCGGACAGTATCCACTAGTGAGAATGACTCGTCTTACAAATACTTGTATGAGTTTGATGAGAGCCATGAGGCACTTCATATCTTTCGAGATATCTTTCAAAAATCATCAGAGCATTCTGATTTAAACTTTCGTTGTGTCCTAAATAAATTTCACAAGCACATCGAATGTTTTTCAAATCATGTTTTTGCCAACAGGTCTTCTACGGTACTTAATTGTATTAAGAAGTAAAACGCTGAACAAGGAATTATACGGTATAGTCAGCAGATAGTAACTGTACTGACTCACTCTTTACCATTCCATTACGGACATCTGGTTTAGAGAACAGCAAGCATACGGAAATCTGATACTTCGGTATTGGAGGACTTAAAGGCTTTGAGCTGGAAAACCTGTCAAGAAGGTTCTTTATTGAATCTATCTGATCACAGGTGCAGTATTCGTACTGTATGGTAATCGACTCACCATGTTTCTAAAACAAAGAGTTGACTACTCCAGAGCAAACGGCTACTGGTAAAGAGATATCAAATCCGTTCATAGTTGATAGTTTACTAAAAACTATAAGGTTATCATTGCACCTTGTTATTGCAACAAAGCATTGACTAGTCCATAGCAAACGGCTCATGGTAAAGACATATCAAATCCGTTGATAGCTGATAGTTTGCTAAAAACTATATTGTTCATACTCAAAGATTTGAAGACATCAAGAAAGCTAAGTACATGAAGCTTCCGCACCTCTGAAATCAAAGTTTTCTTCAAATGCTAAAGTCAAAATAATTAGAAGAAGAAAGAGTACTAAAGCTTTCATGATTACAACAAGTATGAGCATGTCGGACCAAAGTTCAGCGAATGGCGAATCGAAGAAAAGATCACATGTAATTCAAGAAAATCTGAGATCAAGATGAAGTTATCAAATCTAGTAATTCAAGTTTCAAAGATTGAATTTCTACAGAAGCACAAATGTAAGACAAGTGAAGAACCGCAACGACAACGAGCTAATATGCTATGAATTCAAATATGTACGCTAAGAAGACCTCAAAAGAAGACCTCACTTAGGGGGAGATTGTTAGAAACATAATTTCACAGTCTAACAAGAGAAGCTCGGTCTTGAAGAAAATTAAGAGAAGCTCGGTCTTGAAGAAAATTAGCGTTTCATAGCTCGTTAGTTAGTTAATTAATTGTATTGTTTTAATGATGTAAACGGGCCAAGATGCAAAAAGCCCACAAATTATCCTCTTTAGAGTATAAATACTCTATGTTTTTCTCTTTCCTAGGTGAGACATCATAGTTAGTCAATAATATTGTTAGGGTTTCTAGCCACCAAAAGGTTTTTTTTTTCTTCAATCATCAATAAAGTCTTTAATTTTCTGCATCTTGATTCTACACATCATTGTAAGCTTACAAAATTACCTGGGTTGAATTCAAGAAGCTTTTGATAAAGAAGTATTGTCCCCGAACTGAGGTCCAGAAGATAGAAGACGAATTCTACCATCTGACTGTGAAGAGGAATGATCTCAAGACATATGTGAGAAGATTCCAAGAATTGGCAACCTTGTGTCCCACTATGGTCCAAGATTCTGAGAAAATGATGGAAGTTTTTATCGGGGGATTACCTCAAAGTATTGAAGGGAATGTTACCACTTCTAAACCTCAAACTCTAGAGGAAGCCATTAACATAGCCCAGAGGCTAATGGATCAAGTAACAAAGCATACTCCGATTCAAGTATCAAATGATCATAAACGAAAGTTTGACGACAGAAGAACTTTCAACAACAACAACTACCATAACACCAACACCAACAACCGCTATAATAATCACCAACCACAACATAATAGAAGACAAGAAACCTTCAGGTCTTAAGTTGTCACTCCAACTGAAAACAATGGGTATATTGGAAACCGTCCCTTGTGTAAGAAATGCACTCTATATCATACAGGACCTTGCACTGTTAAGTGTAATACTTGCAACAAGGTGGGCCATCTGACCAAGAACTGCAGAAATAAAGGGCTAGCCACTGGAAGTAATCTGCTACCAGTGACAGTTACTTGTCATGCCTGTGGAGAGAAAGGGCATTATGCAAATCAGTGCTGAAAGACCACCAACAACAATGCCTAGGGAAGAGCCTACATGTTGAGGGATAGGAATGCTCACCAAGACCCGAATGTAGTCACGGGTATGTTCCTTCTAAACCAACATCTAGCTAGAGTATTATTTGATTCTGGAGCTGATAAAAGCTTCGTATCCATATCTCTTGCCTCTATGCTAAATATTCCACCCATTACAATAGATACCTTTTACAATATCGAAATGGCTGACGGAAACTTAGTAAGCACAAACACCGTTATTCAGGGTGCAACTCTGACTTTGTTAAACCAACCTTTCGAAATTGATCTTATGCCGATCAAACTCGGTAGTTTCGACGTCGTCATTGGTATGGATTGGTTATCCAAGTATCATGCTAGAATTATTTGTGACGAGAAAGTCATCCACATCCCAATCAACGGTGAAACTTTGATCATCCGAGGTGACCAAAGTAAAACCCGACTAAATCTCATATCCTGTATAAAAACCGAAAGATATATATCCCGAGGTTGTCAAGTTTTCGTAATCCAAGTAATGGAAAAGAAGTCAGACGAGAAAAGACTAGAAGATATCCCAGTAGTCAGAGAATTCCTGGAAGTTTTTCCTGAAAATCTACCTGGCCTTCCTCCCGTTCGCCAAGTAGAATTCCAAATCGATCTAATTCCAGGAGCGGCACCAGTAGCCCGAACACCTTATAGATTAGCTCCTTCAGAAATGCAGGAACTATCTAACCAACTTCAAGAGTTAGCAGACCGAGGTTTTATCTGACCAAGTACTTCACCTTGGGGAGCTCCTGTCTTATTTGTCAAAAAGAAAGACGGATCTTTCAGGATGTGTATCGATTACCGAGAGTTGAATAAACTTACCGTAAAGAATCGTTACCCATTACCCATGATTGATGACTTATTTGACCAACTTCAAGGTTCGAGTGTCTACTCGAAGATTGACTTAAGATCAGGCTATCATCAACTGAGAGTCAGGGATGAAGATATTCCCAAGACTACTTTCAGAACAAGATACGGACACTATGAATTTCAAGTAATGCCATTTGGTTTAACTAACGCGCCTGCTGTATTCATGGATCTCATGAATCGTGTGTGTAAACCATACTTGGATAAATTTGTAATAGTGTTCATCGATGATATTCTCATCTACTCTCGTAACAAAGAAGAGCACGCAAATCATCTGAGAATAATCCTAGAATTACTCAAGAAAGAGAAGTTGTATGCCAAGTTCTCCAAGTGTGATTTCTGGATTCGTATCATGCAATTTCTTGGACACTTAATTGATAATCAAGGACTTCATGTTGACCCCGCCAAGATTGAAGCAGTTAAGAATTGGACATCTCCTACTACACCCACATAAATACGTCAATTCTTAGGACTCGTCGGTTATTATCAGAGATTTATCAAAGATTTCTCGAAGATTGCAAAGTCTTTGACTGAATTAACCCAGAAAAACAAGAAGTATATCTGGGGCAAAGACCAAGAGACAGCTTTTCAACTACTTAAACAGAAGCTATGTGAAGCTCCAATCTTAGCATTACCAGAAGGAAATGATGATTTGTTGTTTACAGTGATGCATACCATCAAGGTCTGGGAGCAATGTTAATGCAAAGAGAGAAGGTTATTGCATATGCATCCCGACAACTTAAGCCTAATGAAGAAAACTATACCACTCATGATCTCGAATTAGGAGCAGTAGTGTTCGCTCTTAAAATTTGGAGACACTATCTGTATGGCACCAAATGTATTGTGTTCACTGATCATAAAAGTCTTCAGCATATCCTTGATCAGAAAGAGTTGAACATGAGACAACGCTGTTGGCTAGAATTGCTTGCAGATTACTATTGTGAAATTTGCTACCATCCTGGAAA
The DNA here is from genome assembly GCA_026074375.1 of Tanacetum coccineum. NCBI lineage: Eukaryota > Viridiplantae > Streptophyta > Magnoliopsida > Asterales > Asteraceae > Tanacetum > Tanacetum coccineum. The sequence goes on from BQNB010055840.1 coordinate 15,681, forward strand.
GGCAAATGTCGTAGCAGATGTCTTAAGCCGAAAGGAACGAATCAAACCACTCCGAGTTAGATCATTAGTTATGACCATTCATCCAAACTTACCCTCACAAATTCTTAAAGCTCAAACTGAAGCACTCAAAGAAGAAAACATCAAGGCTGAAAACTTATGAGGAATGGACAAATCATTTAAAATACGTCCTAATAGAACCCGATGTATCAAGAATCGAAGTTAGTTACCACTCTTTGGTAATCTGAGAGACTTGATCACGCATGAGTCCCATAAATCGAAGTATTCCATTCACCAGGTTCTGAAAAGATGTATCAGGATCTAAAGAAACTCTATTGGTGGCCTAATATAAAGGCAATAATTGCTGAGTATGTTGGCAAATGTTTAACATACTCTAGAGTTAAAGCAGAATGTCAGAAGCAATCCGGCTTATTGGTACAACCGGAGATTCCTATGTGGAAGTGGGAGAGAATAACAATGGATTTTATCACAAAACTACCCAAAACCTCAAACGGACATGACACAATCTGGGTCATTGTCGATCGCCTCACCAAATCCACACATTTCATCCCTACCCAAGAGACAGATAGTATGAAAACCCTTACAAGATTGTACATAAAGGAAATAGTCTCCCGGTATGGAGTGCCAATATCTATCATCTCGGATCGTGACAGTCATTTCACGTCTAGATTCTGGCAATCATTACAAAGTGCTTTGGGTACTCAATTAGACATGAGTATGGCATATCATCCTGAAACCGATGGACAAAGTGAAAGAACCATCCAAACACTCGAAGACATGCTTCGAGCCTGTGTTATAGATTTTGGAAAAGGATGGGAAAAACACTTACCATTAGTAGAATTTTCTTACAATAACAGTTACCATGCCTGTATTAAGGCAACACCATTTGAGGCACTTTATGGTCGAAAGTGCAGATCACCTATTTACTGGGCCGAAGTTGGAGATGTTCAACTTACAAGACCAGAAATAATCCATGAAACCACTGAAAAGATAGTGCAAATTCGACAACGCTTGCAAGCTGCAAAAGACCGGCAGAGAAGTTATGCCAATATAAGACGAAAGCCTTTAGAATTTCAAGTTGGAGATCGTGTTATGTTAAAAGTGTCACCTTGTAAAGGTGTCATCCGATTCGGAAAATGAGGAAAGCTTAACACTCGGTAGATTGGACCTTTCAAAATCCTTGAACAGATTGGCCCAGTGGCATATAAACTTGAGCTTCCTGAAGAGCTCAGTAATATCCATAGTACTTTCTGTGGTATATCCTATATCATAACACGGGGTCGATTCTTGGATTTGGCTAGTTTCTAGAGAGAGAAACACTAGAGAGAGTTTCTAGAGAGAGAAATAGTGTTTCTATGAAAAGAGAAATAAATGACTAGCTTACCTCTTCCAAAGTTGGAAGAGGCTTATATAGTTTTTACAAAATACCGGGTATTAGTACCCGGCTTAAAACCGAAAATCGTACTATTAACTATTAAACTACGAGCTATAATAAACAGTAAAATACAAGGGGTGACCGAGTCTTTTTCTAATATCTAACAATCTCCCCCTAAGGGAGGTCACCCCTGAAAATACCAAACTTAATCACTTCAGTCTTTAGCTCGTAGACATTTGATATCTTGTACATTTGGGATAGTGATCTTTTGATTCATCTTAGACTTGTCTTTGACTGTGATCTTGAGCTTTCTTGAGATCATCGCCCAAACATAATCTTACATCATCTTGTAATGGATCGCCATCTTGTGCACTTGTGAAGAAATACATGACATCAGAGTTTGCGGAAGCTTTGACACCTTTATGAGGTCTTTCATAACTTCATAACAAGTGTAGGTCGTGTCTGAGCATTCGGTTATTCACTTGATATCTGAGGTGCTGCGAATTTCCATCTCCATCTCCATCTTTAAGATATCCTGTAATGAAACAGTTAGTAATAAAGAGAAAATTGATTTGAAAAGTCAGTCTAAGTGTTTCTTATGAAAATATTTTGTAACACTTCGAAAGATTTGATTGTTTATCAAATGATCAATAACCGTCAATTCTTATACTGGAACAAGTTTGATTCACACAGAATCGCACCATCGTTTCTTTCCAGTTGACACAAGTTTGATTCTTGTAGAATCGCACAAGTCACCTACCTAGAGCTTGTTTGATGTTGGCTCTAGCAGGATTTCCATCTTCATTGTGAAAAACCATCGTTTCACTCGGATGTTCTGGCAATATCACAAGGATAATGCGTAGGACTCTTAGGATAGACTTGTTTCCACAGTGTGTGAAAGACAAGAGAATTGGATACGTGTCCTAACGAGATTAATTGACGATCTCTTGGCTCTAGACTCAATAGTGCGTTTTGGTTCTAGTAATCGGAGGCTGGAGCTGACTGCCACCTGTTCAATATCAACTAACTCGGAGTGAGAAAGTCAATAGATAACGTGTTTAGTCTCCGTGAGAATTGAAACAGAAATCTTTTGAAAGATTCTGAGTGGCTAGGGAGGGTTGTGCATTGCATCACTGGGTCCATGATGTCGATCTTCAATGTCAGCAATCATCTTAGTGATTCTGGCAGCATATGATAATTTATTGACAAGTGTTTCTGCCTAAGTGGATGGAGGGCTTCTTTCTTTTACACCCGTTATCTTTACAATTCTTATTTAATTCACATTAAACCCCTTCATTGCAATACCGTAGACTTCATGACGAGAACCTTGTGGGTTTATTCCAGTACTAGCTCCATACACAAGTCAGCACTTTTCCCATATTCACACTTTACTCCTTTTACATGTCATACTAAGGACTTTCTACACTAACTAGTGGAATTGTCCTTGGTGGATCCCACCGGTATGGCTGATCATTGGGAATAGTACCTATCACCTACCACCTTATAACTTCAATTAAGTAAAATGCTTGACGTTAGATCTTTTGTACAGTCTCCTTTCCATAAAACCAATTTGAAAATTCAATAAGGTACTTATATATAACATATCAAGCGTTTAGTACCTCGATCGTTTTTGATTTTTTTTCAGAAACGCTCCCCCTCAAAATGTGCTTCGGTATTCGAAATTGTTTAGCACGGTTTAAGGCAGAGTCTATGATCCTAATATCACTAAAACATATTATACACATATTTTAATCACATTTTCTCCACTTATCAAAAATTGTAAACCTTTGACATTTTGGATATCATTGATTTAAATATGTTATAAAATTTGGGAGAAAAGTGTGCATAATTCGCAAGTCGTGTAAGGCAACATATAACTGCTCCCCCTTAATCGTTGGGGATATAAAATTACTACCTTACACATAGTCATCAAAGATTAACACTTACAAATGTAGACAAAGGTATATTAATACACATAAAGAAATAAAAAATGACCTTTTATTGTAACGAAGATTCGTTCACTTGTTCAGTTGATCGCCTGTAGTCAATATCTCTTATTCTTCCTCCAACAAAGCTTTCTAACTTCGATAAGATCCTTCTATCTTAGTCCTTTTCTCTCGATTGCAATGTTGAAGTCTTTGCTTCTTCTCTCTTATCATCCTATGACCACGTTCCTAGTCACCATGCCCTTATTATACTCAACAGAATGAAGTCTTTAACCAGTGGTCAGTTTTTCCATTACTCTTCTTGTCAACGTCCGGTCACTACACTGTGTAGCTCATTTAGCCTCATCAACTTTCTTTGATCATAACTCTGTCTCGTGTAACACGGCTCTTGCTTAGACATCGTTGTAATATTCTTTGAAGTAAATCTAACTGCATCCCAATTTGGACGTTCAAGTTGATCTTTGTTTGATAACTTTCATCCCAAGTTGTAAAGTCTCCACCACACGATTCCTGATCACCAGATTTATTATCCACATGTGACGGCCGTTGTGAATACTAGTCGTTGTGCTGTCTTGGGCAGATGGTTAAGCATTTCTATGAATAATTGAGTAGGAACAATCTTCAAAATCATTTGCGATGAAGTAGTTTGAAATCCATTTCCAGATCTTGTATTCTTGTAATCAGCTCGGCAAGAATAATCTCTTTAGTAGTTGTATGCCGTCTTCTCGAACACTCATTACACGTCACACTGAGAATTCGCATCTGCTATCTGACTGCCTTCACGATCAGAGGATCACTGTGTTCTTTGTTGATGTAGAATTCTTTCATCATAAACCGACCATGAGTGATGCCAAGACCGCACTGATGTCATAATTCGCGATCACATCTCAACCCAACATTATGGAACTATTCTTCAGTCCCAAAGTTAGGTAACGAGCGGCTTTTTGAGCTTGATATGGTTAAGTAATTTTCGCCTCTTTGTCACCTGTCAGCAGATAATCCAGATCCGTATTGAAAAAGAATTGTGGTTGAATAGTTACCTGACCTGGTGGACCTCCTAAGGGCAGTGGTTCATATACATTTCGCAAAATTTGATGACCCTCAGGATTATCCAAATTAACCTTATAGTGTCATCGCTTATGCATTCATCATACTGATACTTGAAGAAAGACGCTGTTCTTATGAAAGGCTTAACAAGGATGAAACAGCTGGACTTCTAAATCGGCTTTGCAGAAGCTTCTTCTTTCCTGTTCGTCACAGAACCATTTTATGAATGCGACCCAATATCATACGCTTCCTTGAAAGTCAGGTTCTTCCACAGGAACTTTTATACTTGTAAGCGTAAGTGTTTTGCCCAGGTAAAATCTCTGGTTCCGGGAAATCATTCGTGGGAATGGTCCATTCTTGTTTCAAGGTGTGCTGGTCTTTCGCTTTCCAGGAATCGTTTAAACTCACGTAATAGTCGACAGGACCTGGAAAGTGAGCATTGTCCAGTGTCCTCCATATCTGAGTCAGTCCTTCATCCCTGCATTGGAATGTCCATCTGAACATAAAGATTGTTCAAAGTTCTGATTCTGGATCAGATCTGTGCATCGAAGATTCAACACCAGCATCTCTTGTGTCAGTGATCTGCCATCCAGTTGAGGTAAGAGCTGGATGTTGTTTGGAAGCAGATGCATCAGACTCCCTTGTTTACTTTGTAACTTTTAGGTCATCATCTTTTCGGGCAGGAGATGAGCTGACCTAGGAAGCGGCAGAATAAGAGCTCCTTCTCTTTGTTACCTACCCTGTGGGTTTGATCTAGCTGAAAGGGCCTTCATCATCATCATCGCTCATCATCATCACTATCATGCTATTCATCTTGTGGTCTTTAACACTTGTCTGCACTTCCTTATCCATGGCATCTTCATCGAGTATTCAAAAGCTTCCATAAGAGCATGGTATAGACGTATTTGGCAGTAATTTCTTGTTTTGCAGACGCTGATCTTATTCATGTGTTTGAAGAGAGCACTCTTTAGATCAAATTCTTCAAGAGCAACTTTATCAGTTGACCTGATGGAGTAAGTTGAATCTTGTTTTTCTCCTCACCTCGGGTTCCTTTTTGGGCTCAGATAATCTCCTTCGACTCTTTTTAGATTCATGATTCTTACAGACTCCTGGCCAGGCAACAACACAGAGTATTTCTCGATTAAATCTGTATTGTCATTCAAGAACCATAAGAGAGCATCATCCAAGTTTTGTTCTAGATAATTATCAACAAAGCCGTAGGAACTTGGGATTCAATTGACGCCAAGACATCAGCAGAGTGATCAGTCTTCTTTACTTCAGACATCTCTTGCTCTAATCTTGCCACTCTTAGCTGAAGGGCGATGAATGGAGTGATCTCTTTCTCTCTCTAGAAAACTCTCTCTAGTGTTTCTCTCTCTAGAAACTAGCTAAACCCAAGAATCGACCCCGTGTTATGATATAGGATATACCACACAATCACTGGAGGAATTGACGTTACTGTCTGATGACTTGTATCAGGTATGGTGGAATCAAACTCCTCTCTAACTTTAGATTTCTCCTGATCATCTTCGGTTGGTTTGTCATGAAGAAATTGATCCCCAAAGTTAAAAGTGTCATCGAGATTTTTCATGAAAGACATAGAACCGGAATGACTTTCTGGTTTATCATCGATGACACGTTCGTCTGTTATGAGCTTCAGGTTTTCATGAACCTTTGGGTAGGCTGTA